>CAKNYM010045878.1:60381-73473 GCA_932195095.1 Andricus curvator | reverse complement strand
CACTAATTAACTTTTGCAAATATTTATTTCTTATGCATACGGTTTGTTATTCTTCATTTATATCCTAATATGCACTAATATCTACGGATTTCTGAAGAAAAATGGGGGAAAGCTGAATATTTATATTTTGGCCACCTGGCAGCACTGCTTGTCACCAATGATCTTCTGATGGACGATATATAGTTCGCCCGCCATTGAAACGAGAAGGTCTAGAAATGCTCGGCATAAGTTTAAATGGAGCGTTAGCTTCCCTAAGGTCCTTGCATCGGCCATTAAGTCAAGACGTCGAAATGACAAAGGCGTAATCTTGTTTTATGATGGAATACGCTTGACTTGGTCACATGAGACGTATACTTCCACCCGAGCAGTGAGCAAACAGTCGCCCCACTGATCTGTCCTCTCGCTACAGACTTAATGACACGCTTCACATTGGGCCTAAGCTGGAAACCAATTTGGGCATCATATGGAGTGCCCGTGAGAATGACCAGTCGTCCACTACCAACTGTTGACTGTGACTTATAATAAATCATGCTCACCCTATCTAGCCCTAAAAACCTTGCCAAAGTTGTGCACAGATCATGGTTCAGCCTGGCCAGATGCAGCACGAGTACACGAGCGCTTCTTGTAAACAGTGTTTCTCCATTGCTGACCCCACGCAAGCACTTAATTCTCCTCCAATTAGAAGACTGGAAGCAGAGTCAGTTTCTCCTAAGCTGGAATCAGGCCGTTCGAATAGTGCAGGGAGCGGAAGTGATACAAATTCAGTCAACATGCCACCTAAATCGGAAAAGCAGGACAAGGCTAAGAGTGGCCCGAACGTCACCTTGGAGGATATTTGGGCCAAACTGTCTTCTATACAAACTGACATGGCTAACACCTCTAGTAAAATTGAAAACAATAAAAAGTTGGTGGTTCAGCTTGATAAGAAGACGGACAGTATAGCCGCGAATATCAGTAATTTAAAATCGAGTAATGCGAAGCTAATTGAGGACTTCAAGAAGCTAAAGGAGAGCAACTCCTCTCTCTCTTTGCAGTACGAGTCTCTTCAAACGAAATTCTCCACAATCGAGTTCTCTTGTCGCGATCTTAAAGATGATAAAGCGAAATTGGAGAGGAAACTCTTGGACCTTCAAGCTAATGTTAACCAAAGACTGAATAAACTGGAATCCAAAGAAAGAAGCCTAGAGCTCATCATTTCCGGTATGCCGCATGTCCCGAATGAGAACATCATGGATCGAGTTAGATCGGTGCTCTCTCTAATCGGCGCTAACAGGGAAATATCTCGAGTCACAGATGCCTTCCGCTTACCTTTCAAGGACAAGTCGCGCTTGCAACCCGTTATTGTGAAATTTAACAATACGAAAACCGGTTCAAAAATCATCTCGGCTAAAATAAAAAACAAAAAATCTTTGACAGCGAATGAAGTGGACGAATCTTTAGATGCTGTTCCTATCAGCATTAATCGCAACCACCCTCCGGAGTTACATTCATTACTCATGAAGGTCAAAAGGAAGCTAAGAGAAACAAACCCATCAGGGAAGGCATGGATCTACAGAAGCGCTGTCTGGATAAGAGAAAAGGAAAGTCCCTCTCCTAAAAGGATTTCTCAAGAGGCAGATCTGAATTTTCTTTTCCATGGTCCGTCAGCAGATAGCAACAATCTAACCCCGCAACCCTGACTACAACATTCAGGGACCTACACGCTAAGAGGGTCCTCGCCACATTCTATTGTCTTATACCCATCATCAGCCATTTTATTTCCTGGTATTGTTTCTCCAGGTAAAGATAATTATACGTATCACGAAATCCTTTCACGGAATCCCTATCCGTTGCTCTTCCTCTTAAACCGTCATCGGCTATTGATCATTGCATTTATTCCCCAAATTGTTCACAAATGTATGAAAATCTTGATGAGTCCTTTGAATCTACTTCTTTTCTTTTAAGAAACCCACTTCTGAGGGATAATTCTATTTCAAATACTCAGCTATCTTCTACTCTGTCAACGTCTGTAAAAAAAGATCACCATATTCTTAGAGTTGCTCATATAAATGTAAGATCTTTATTTACTAAATTGGACAGGGTTAGAGATCTAATAGTCTTAAATGACTTTCATGTTTTCGCGATGTCAGAAATTTGGCTTTACAGCAATATTCCAGATGAGCTGCTTCTCATTAAGGGATACAAGCTTGTGCGTAAGGATCGATCGTATGTCAAGTAAGAGGGGAGGTGGCGTAGCTATGTATATACGAGACGATATATCATTTTCCGTCATCGACCATGCGGTAGGTAATGTATCTGGTGATATCACCTTAGATATAGCTGCAATTTGGATTTCAGCCAATGACAGTTACGTGGCATGATGACCTAGAGGAGGTAATGTGTCGGGTGTCGTGTGAAACTGATAGAATTGTAATAATAGGGGATTTTAATGTAAATTGGCAGGAACAAGCGAACCCAGACTGGATTCAATTAAAGGATTTCTCATCTTTCTTATCACATACCCAGATTATAACTGAGCGACTAGAACGGTGATTCAAAAGGCCACGATCCTGGACCTTCTGTTCGTCAGTAGCTCATTATTAGTCCTGGACTCGGGTGTCTCAGAAGTTCCGAGAGATTTCTCGGATCATGGTATGATTTTCTGCAATCTGAATGTCAGGATGGAGACTAGGCCGGGCATCTTTCGTTTCGTAAGAGACTTTAAGCGAGTCGATGGAGATGCGTTTGATAGGGCGGCAGAGAGGGCGGATTGGAACAGCATACTGCTGTTGCATTCTGTTGATGAAAAGGTGGACCGGTTTTCGCTAATTGTAAAAAATCTATCAAACACGTTTGCCCCGTTACGTAAGTATAGAATTGCCAGATCCAAACCGCCCTGGTTCGCTGACGTTGTAAAAAAGCTAGGTCGTATTCGCGATAGAGCTCGTTGCAAATGGCGGAAATCAAGGAATCCAGCGAATAAAATTAAATACACGCGAGATAGAAATCTTGCTACGGCTATGATGCGCAGGGAAAAAAAGCATACCTGTCCACTTTTCCAGCTTCCACAAAAGGGACTTGGCAAAAATTGGAATCAGCCGAGGTTTGGTCGGGACATAAGCAGTTTTCGTGGGGCAATTTACCAGTTCATCCGTTGGGCATAAATGATTTTATAATAGATACTTTACCAAAAGCGGAAGTATCTGATCAATTACTACAAAAGGTTTTGCAAAAGGAAAATGTTGGGGTTTCAAATACGTTCTCTTGTTCGGAAATAGACATGGGACAGTTATTCCAGGCCATGAAGTCCATAAAATCAAATGCAGCTGGTGTAGATGGTCTAAGCTGCAAATCAATTTTGATTTGCATCTCCTTTTGCCTCCCTTCGTTACTACATATCTTAAATACCTCTCTCCAGGAAGGTGTGTATCCAGATTCGTGGAAGGCGGGGATAGTTCGCCCGATATCTAAGGTCCCGGAGCCTTCTTCCTTTAAGGATCTTCGCCCAATCACAATTTTAACATATCTTTCGAAACTTCTTGAGAAGTTGGCTCTTGGACAGCTCATGTGACATATGAATGACCTGCAAGTACTCCCGGTTTACCAGTCAGGATTCAGAAGAGGACACTCGACTACAACGGCACTGCTTAAGGTTACAGATGACATAAGTACAGCGTTAGATTGTGGTCAGATGAATCTTTTGGCCCTTCTGGATTACTCGCGTGATTTTGAATTGGTAAACCATCAACTCGTCCTGTCTAAGCTGAAGTCATTTGGGGTGAAGGAGAGTGCACATGGGTGGTTCGGAAGCTATTTAAAAAACCGTAGACAATGTGTCTCTCTCTCGGATCCTACTAGGACCTATGTATCGAGTTTCCGTAACTTGAATGTTGGGGTCCCGCAGGGTGCAGTGATGAGCCCGACTCTCTTTATTATATACACACATGATTTGCCAGATATAATAAATGATGTAATGGATAAACTGGAGGACGAGTTTAAAAATAAGCTCAAAGTTCGTATTCATATGTATGCAGATGTTACACAGTTTTATATACATTGTAGACCAGAGGACGTAGAAATCGCGGGGACTATACTCAACAGAATCCTTCACGCAGTGGTTTTATGGTATGGGGCGCATGCTCTGGTATTAAATCCGACAAAGTCCTCGTAGCTGGCCATAGCTCATAATATAAGGTTGTTAGACTTGCCAATCATTAGCTTGGATGCTATTACTTTAGAATATGTGCAGCAAGCGAAAAATCTAGGACTAACGGTAGGACAGGATTGGGAATTCAATGCTCATGTATCTTCTAAATGTCAGGCAGCATACATCCGATTACGAACTTTGTATCCGTTTAGAAAATATCTGCCAACCTCGGTCAAACTGCTACTATGCAATAGCCTGGTACTCTCTCTTTTTGAATACGCGGATGTTGTGTATGCCCCATTCCTCTCAGCGGCCCAGAAGGCGAGGATCCAAAGGATCCAAAACTCTTGCCTACGATTTGTTTATAGAGTACGCAAATTTGAGCACATTACACCGGCGCTTGAAGAATCAAGATGGTTGAGAATGGACGAGCGTTGGCAACTGCACCTTTGCATCTTGGCTTTCAGGGTTGTAGTATCGGGAATACCTAAATATCTTCGTGATCAAGTTATATTTGTCGAAGATCATAGGGCGCAAACATCACTATGCACTAGACAAAATAAGAAACTTTATGTTCCAACTGTCCGTACTGCTAAAGCAAGCACATGCTTCTCGAAAATTGCGCCGTGGCTTTTAAATAATTTGAAAAACTCGCTAGACTTGTATACTACTGCTGTAGTGAAAGCAGAGATGACAGAAATGTTACTCTCCCAACGCTAAATACCAATGCATCAATGACAATTAATATATACGCTGTACGGTACCTTTATTCAACAGATAAGTAGATTTAAGTTAGTTTTAGCTGGAGTTCTTGCAATGTTTTCAAACTTCCGATGGTTAGGTTGTAAACCAGTCACCACTGTACCTCCCCATTTGATGCAATTTGTACCTTATTAATTATAACCTTGTAATTATTCTCAATTGCATTAATAAAGGTCTATATTATTATTATTATTATTACCTTTTAAGGATCGCTTCGTCGACGACATATTGACGGGATGCAATGACCTTCGAGAAGCGAAGGAGCTACGGGATCAGCTTATTCATATTCTGCAGCTTGACGGATTTCCTCTCCACAAATGGGTCGCCAATCGACTTGAATTGCTATAAGATTTACCCGAAAGAGACCGTCTTTGCCCGACCTGGGTTCAACTTTGCGGCGACGGTCTGATCAACGAGCTCCGTATGATCGCTTTTGTTTTACTCAACCCGAGATTGACTCGCATAATTTGAAGCGCAAAGTTTTAGCCACCACTACTAGGTTGTTTGATCCTTGCGGCTGATTCACGCCCGTCACTCTATTAGCGAAACTGCTTGTCCAGGATTCGTGGAGAGCAGGTTTTGAGTGGGATTAACCGATTCCACACTCATATGTCAACTGCTAGACCGAATTTACAACGAACTTGAGGCTATTGCTGAACTATCTATTCCTTGATGGATTGACACGCAGTCTACTGCCGAGCTCCAGTTACATGAATTTTCACATGCAAACCGCCGTGCTATGGCTGCCACAGTTTATTCACGTATTAGCTAAATCACGAGCCAAACCTACACTCGGCTTCCTGCAGCCAATACGAAACTTTCGCCAATTCGGGGTCTTCAGCCGCATGCCACCCAAATCCCAAGGATAACAATTCCTCGTTCAAAACTGAGAGCATCGTTGTTGGCGGTTCAATTTCTATGATCATTAGCGTCTAAGTTGGACGTACTCATGGCGAATTGCGTTGCCTGGACTGATTCTCAAACAGTACTGCACTGGCTGCGGTCGAGTGAGCCCACTGGAAACACTCTGATAGACAATTACGTCAAGCATGTTCAGGAGCTGTTGCCAGCGTCAATCTGGCGTTATGTTCTCACGGAATCCAACCCGAAAGATTTGGCAAGACGTGGCGTTGAACCTCCACAACTAATATCTTACAAGTTATGGTGGACTGGTCTTGACTGGCTTGCCTCCGCCGATGACCTTTGGCCTTTCATCAATAACTCAGCTCCAGTTGAATCCTTCGTCAATTCTCTAACCACAAAGGCTTGTTGCGCACTCAAGAGCTTTGATACGGAACATAGATATATACATACTTCGTTAGATTTACCATCGCCGACAGCCTGCGGGCCCTGAACCCAAAGGAAAAGTTATCACCGCGAATGAATTGAAGACCGCATTCCATGTCTGCGTCCACCTGAGTCAATCGTTATCGCTTCAAGAAAAGTTCGAACGATTACGAAGCCCAACTGCCTCACCTGGGCGGCCTCGTTTTCAAGGTTTGGGTACGTTCGTCGACACTGATGGTATTATAAGAATTGTAGGTCGACTACAGAGTTCTGGCTTATCGTATGTAGAGAGACACCCACCAGTGATCGATGGCCGCTGTTCACTTGAAGGCCTTATCATCAGTTGGGCGCACCAACACTCACTACAAGAAAGTTTTTGAACGAAATATGCTTACATGCTACATCGTGCTGGGATTCTTGGGGGAAAAAGAAAACTCCGCTCTGACGGGGCGAAATGTGTTATTTCTTCAGTCGCAGAGTCAAGCCTTTAGAGATGTGGAGCGACAACGGCACGTATTTCCATCCATCTGATTTTGAGTTACGGGAAGCTTTTGAATCTTTGAAGCTGAGTTGGACATAAGTTTCTGGATTGCTCGCGACACAGGAGGTTACATGGCACTTTATCCCCCTAGGAGCTCCTCAATTTCGCGGCCTCTGGGAAGCTGGGGTCAAGCTGGCGAGGACACATTTTGAACACGTTTCGGGAAACCGCCGGCTCACCTATGAAGAGTTTGGCGCGCTCTTAGCCAGCATTGAAATGGTTCTCACAGTCGCCCACTCACTGCATTGCTGGGGGATCCTGACCATCTCGACGCAAAATCCCGATCAACTTACCCATTGGAAATTATCCACGTCTCTCCAAAATCAGTTTTGGAACCGTTGGAGTCTCGAGTAACTGAACAAACTTCAGCAGAGAACGAAATAGACTCGATCTAGAAGGAACCTCAAGGTCGGAGATATAGTTGTGGAGGTCGACCCCAGTCTCATGTCAGTCAATGGGCGATGGCCTCTGGTTCGCATTCTCAAGACCCACCCAGACAAGGACGGTCTTGTACGAGTTGCCACCATCAGAACCTCCAATGGCAAATATGTGCGGCCATTCACTAAGATGGTATCGTTGCCTTTGGATGCTTTGTCGGAGCGAACATTCGGAACTATGTCAGTCAAGTCGGACCTTGGAAATTCCACATCTACGGCGGGCGGCTAGCAGATAGTCGTTCAAGGAACGAGGCGGACGGTATGTTTGGCTTCAGCTCGTCTTCAGTGGAGGGCGCCACTTTAGGGCCGTCAAGTTTTCTCTCACCAGCTGCCGCGCGTCAACTCGCCCAGTAAATCTTCATGCTTTGACGAGAGCGAACGTGCTTTATTCCTTCACGAGTGTAAATCAGCAGAATAAATCAAACATTGTATTGCAGTTCCTAATGATAAATTCAGTTATCTCACAAGTGCATCGATATTCGAATCTCTGATCTTCCGTCACACACTCTTTGCTCACAGAAGAAACAGTTCAATTATCAACTCAGATTTGTTACAATTTTGGACTGTTTCGTACCTCGCATTTCTAAATTTCGGTAATGAACGAAAATAATTAAAAATATTAAATATAACATTTTGTACCCCAAAATGCCCTGGCATGCCTCTCTAGCTTCCTTCACGTCCATGCACTTTTTCATGCTAGCTCTTATGTTTCCATGGCTTCCTCTATCTCATCGAATTAGGGTCTCATTTACACATTCTAACTATTATTTTCACGGTCTGCCCCTGGGCACACTGCCATTTACTTTATCTTAATACACTTGTTTCGTTAGTCGTTCATCTTCCATCCGGTGAACATTCCCAAGACTTATCACAGAATTTCTTTCACTTATGTCAACTAGTGTCTCCTTTACACGACATTCTTCAAAGATTATTATTAAACTTTTATTATACGAATGTATCGAAATTCTAGTATACCAAATGAATGTGAATTTACTTATTCTTTATTTATTTGAAATCGTGGACACTTGTCGTTTAAACAATCTTTTAAACAATTGTATTCATTACAAACAAACAAAAATATTTCCACACACCGTGAAAATGTCAAATGTACAATATCGATTAAAGTTATCTCCTCTAATACAGAAAATCGTTAACGTCTTCTCAGACTAGATAGAGCTGTAAATAAAAAATAAAAATTTTAATAAATTTATTCATGAAAATGATCTCCTCTCGCTTTGCTGGGGTTCGAACCCCAGGTCAACTGATTGCCGATTGTATGGTAACTAAAATGAGCTTGATATGTTCTTTTCAAGCTTAACGTAATACTCATAAATTTAAGCACAATAGGCAGGCAGGTAAATATTTTTAAATGGATTATACAGTTTCCATTTTGGAAAAAAATTTCATGATATTGTTTGACTCAGCTTCTAAGCAAAAAGAGGCCTGTTACATGTAAAACACAGAGATTTAAAAATAGTTATTTGTTTTTTAATATGATTATTGATATTATTATTTTTTTATATTATTATGAAAAAACAGTTATGAAACCTTGAAAACCTCGCTATCTCAGTCTAATCTTGGAAGCTTGAAAACAATTTCGTGAAAATTTAATTCGTTTTTATTGAAAATTGAAACTAATCTATTAAAAATTCATTTTATTGGTTGAATTTTAAACTATTTTGTTGAAAATTTAACTATTTCATTATTGGTTGAAAGTTGATAGTTTTTAGTTGTAAATTTATTTTGTTGTTGTTGAAAATTTGACTCTTTTTTGTAGAAAATTAATTTTTTTAACTGAATATTAAACTGTTTCATTTTTGATTGAAAATTGAAATTTTCTGGTAGAAAAGTCATCCATTTAGTTAAAAATTGAACACTTTTGAGGAGAATTCGTCTTCCTGACTTTAAAACTAAGCTTTTTTATTTTATTCTTCGAAAAATCTTTCTTTGTTAAAAATTCAACTATTTCTAGAAAATTGGTCATTTTGTTTGAAAATTCATCTCTTTCGGTAGAAATTCAATTTTTTTGTTATAAAAATGCAACTTCATGGTTGAAAATTATTTGCTCTTTCTTGAGAATTCTACAATTTTCTTGAAATTTAGTCTTTTCTTATTGCATTTAACTGTATTTTATTTGAAATTAAAATCGTTTTTGTATGAAATATCATCTATTATTACATTTTTTTAAATTCAACTATTCGGTTGCAAATTCAACTATTAAAAAAAAAATTAAACTGTTTCGTTGATAATTAAATTTTCCTTTTTTGAAAATTCATCTTTTTGGATAAAATTTCATTTTTGTAGGTTGCAATTTTAACTAAGTGGTTGAAAATTCAACCATTTTTTTGAAAAAAGTATTTCTTTGTTGAAAATTCGAATAGTTTGTTGAAAATTTATTTTTTGGTCGAAAACTCAACTGCTGTGTTGAAAATTTCGTCTTTTCGGATTGAAAATTCATCTTTTTTGGTTGAGAAGTTTTTCTTTGAAAATTAAACTGTCGTCTGAAAAATACTTCTTTTCGGTGTATTTCGCATAATTTCAAGAATTTCAAGCGGGTTCGAAGAATTTCCTTGAACACCTTGATTTCCGAAGAATCCTTGCGTTTCAACGAATTTATTAACAAAAAATTAGGGATTCTGTAGAATTTCCAAAATTTGGAGAGATTTTAAGATATATCAACGAATTCCTTAAGATTTTGAATTTTTGTGAAGATTTTAAAACATATAAAACGATTTAAGGGAATTTTTTGAAGCTTTGAAAAATTTAAAGGGATTTCAAAAGATTTCAAAGCATTTGATATAATTTAATATATTTTCAATTATTTCAAGTAATTTTTATCAGATTTAAATAAAGGTGAGAGATTTCAAAGATTCTATGGTTTTTTTAGAAGATTCAAGCTATTTTCAATAGATTTCAATACAGTTGAGGGATTTGAACGGACGTTAAGGTCTTGTTGAAGATTTCTCAGAATTTTCACGAGCTTCAAAAGGTTTCAAGAAATTTTAGAATATTCCAACAGAATATTTTAGAAAATTTCCGACACCAAGACGCTGTCGGAAAGCTGTATTTAATCCTAGTCCATTAGTGCTAAAGGAAAAGTTCTTTAAATAATCGAGTCGCCATTAACACTTCTCTATGCACTGACAGATCCCCGAGATATCTTTTGTTCAAAAGGTCAGAAAAAGTGTGCTGATTACATATATCTTGGTCATTTTTTCGAAATACTGGTCTGTTCTTGCCTAAACGATTTTTTAAAATCATTTCAATCATTATCAAGAACAAAATTTTATCAAATCATGTTTAGCATCTCTGAAAGAAAGTGAAACTTTTTTACTTTTTGCAGTTTTTTGAATGAAAACTTCTCTCCTTGAATTATTGTTAAAAAATTGCTATTTTAGAGAGGAAATCGTCTGAACTTTTTATTTGTTTATAAAAAATATTCCAGATCCACCAATCGGTTACAAATTGTGTTTTGATGCATGTTTGTTAAAAGAAGTTAAATTCAGAAAAAATTCAAATTACAAAACATTTATTTTTAAATAAATTTTTGATTACGTAACAGAACCTAAAGAAATAAAGTTTTTTGAAATCATTCTAATGACAGCAGATTTTTTGATGATTCCAAAATTGCGGCTTGTATAGAAGCGGAGAGATTAATCAAAATTCTTTTTTCTGTTTTCGTTCAAAATTCATCATTTTAGTTGAAAACTCAACTCTTTTGTTGAAAATTCGACCATTTGATTGATAATTCATTTTTCTTAATTGAAATTTCAGCCATTTGGTCGAAAAGTTAACTATTTTGTTGAAAATTAAATCATCCTTTGTCGAAAATTTATCTTTCTGAAAAAGATTCATCCTTGTAGGTTGGAATTTCAACTGTGTGGTTAAAAATTCAACTATTTTATTGAAAAAATTAATTCTTTGTTAAAAATTCGACTATTTTGTTAAAAAGTCATTTTGTGGTCGAAAACTCAACTGCTGTGTTGAAAATTTCGTCTTTTAGGATTGACAGTTTTCAAGCACTCCCTTGAATTCCTTGATTTCCCAGAAATTCTTGTGTTTCAAAGAATTTATTGACAAAAATTTATGGATTTCATAGAATTTCAAAAATTTGGAAAGATTTTCAAATAATTCTTTATAAAACTTTATGAGACGATTAAAAGGAGTCTCAAATAATTGAACATGTTTTCAAATGATTTCCAGGTGTTTTTAAAAAATCCAAGGATTTTTCAAGAGCTTTGAAAAATTTCAAGGAATATATTTCACTTTAAAATTCGTCTTTTCAAATTGAAAATAAAATGATTTTGTGAAAAAATCATGATTTTTTATTGGAAATTCAACTATTTGCTTGAAAAAAAAAATTTTTGCCAAAAATTTACTTTTTTTTTTAAACTCATACTTTCTTGTTGAAAATTTATCTTTTTGACTGGAAAATTCAACAATTTGTTTCAAATCATTTTATTTTTTGAATGAAAAGTCTTTCTATTTCGATAATTTTTCATTTTGAATTAAGAATTCATCCCTTTAGTTTGAAAATTTAATTCTTTTTATGAATTTTCGTTTCTTTTGGTTGTAACTTCACTGCTTTTTAGTTGAAAATGCCACTATTTGGTTGAAGATTCATCACTTCAATTGAAAATTCATCCTCTTGGTGTAAAATCAAACTATTTTGTTGATAATTCGTTTTCTCTTGATTAAAGAATATTTTTCTGCTGAAATTGTAACTATATTCCATTTTTTAGAATATTTGTCTCCTTGCATTATAAATTCAGGTATTTTTTATGAGGTCCTGTTTGGCTAAAGCGTTGCTCGTGTCCGTCTCCCATGCTTAGGCCACACTTAACATAAATGAATATTCTTAAAAATATGAAACTGTTGAAGAACATTAGCCCACGTTGAAAATTAAAATCTTAACTTTTCCAATAGTCGACACATCTCTAAATGGTATGTCCACTACCCGGGTGCACCGGAACGTGCACCAGGTCGTTCAAGGCGTCATCTACCAGAACTTTTAAAACATTTAAATTGTGCTAACAGCCAAAAAAACTCCAAATGGTGAGTCGATGCTCCGGATACCCCGGGTTGTGCACCAGGTTGTTCAAGACGTCCTCTACAAGAGCTTTTTTAAAATTTAATTTGCGCCAACAGCCAAAATAACTGCCAATGTTGAGTCGACGATCCAGGTGCACCAGATCGCGCAGCTAGTAGTTTAGCACGTATTCTACAAGAACCTTTTTAGAATTTAAGTTGTTCCAACAGCCAAAATAACTACCAATGGCGAGTCGACGATCCAAGTGCACCGGATCGCGTACCAAGTAGTTTAGCACGTATTGTACCAGAACTTTTTTAAAAGTTATATTGTTACAACAGCCAAAATAACTACCAATGATGTGTCGACGATCCAAGTGTACTAGGTCGCGCACTAGGTACTTTGGCACGTCTTCTACACGAGTTTTTTAAAAATTCAAATTATGCCAACAGCCCAAGTAACTGCCAATGGTCACGCGATGATCTGGGTGCACTAGGTCGCGCAGCAGGTACTTCAGCGCGTATTCTAGGAGAACTTTTTTGAAATTCAAATTATGGCAACAGTCAAAATAACAACCTGGTGCGTGATCCGGTGCACCGGGATCGTCGACTGACCATTGGTAATTATTTTTGCTGTTGGAACAATTTGAATTTGAAAAAAGTTCTCGTAAGATACTTGCTAAACTACCTGGCGCGCGATCCGGTGCACTTGGATCGTCTACTCACCATTAGTAGTTATTTTGTCTGTTGGAACGATTTAAATTTTGAAAAAGTTCTCGTAGAATACGTGCTAAACTACGTGATGCGCGATCCGGCGCACTTCTATTGTCGACTGACCATTGGTAATTATTTTGGCTGTTGGAACAATTTGAATTTGAAAAAAGTTCTCGTAGGATACTTGCTAAACTACC
>CAKNYM010045878.1:0-38896 GCA_932195095.1 Andricus curvator | reverse complement strand
AGTAAATGGACAGTGATAAAAGTGAGGCACAGTGGAAAAAGTAAATGGTATTTCGGGTGGGTTCGTGCTGCCTCGGGAGGACTCGTGCATCGTGCGCAGCCAACTTCATTCTCGTGTGATAGCCACCCTCGCTCCGCTCGGGTAGCTAACTTCACACTCGTTTTAAATCTCTCGCTTTTTCAACTTGTAGCACAATATACTATTATTTACTAGAAACACTTTGTATTTTAAAAAGAGCAAACAATCATAAGTTTTTATGGGACCCTATAAAACACACTCATGGGGCCAATATTTGAAAAATAATTTTTGTTTTATATTTCATGGCTACTTGAGAAGAGAAATGCTGAGTTTCAGCTGGATTAACCTAATATCAACGATTCTGAATGAAATTTACAAAAACGTCTTTTTTTCCTATGACAGCAGCGCGCTACTTTTGCCAGCTTTTTCTTATCACTAGTACATTACTATAATGACTTTGTATTTGTAAGATGTGTGCCATTATTTTGGTATCTGTTGATTTTGTGCCAGAGTATAATGAAAAGATTTCAAAAAAATCTAATTTCTTAATCAGGCACGAGAGGGAATATATGTATCATCTTCAGTGCTTGAAGAAGTAGATTTAAGCTTCTAAGCTTTTTTGCTCTCTGAAACAAACTTGGTAAAATTTAACTAAGTACTAGTGACACTTTACATAATTGATTAGCGAAAAGTGATCCAGTAAAGATTAGCAGAAAAGTACCAATTCAAGTATTTAAATATTTGCTAATTCAGTAGTGGAAAACTAATGGCTTGGTTCCAAAAAATGATTTAGGACTGTATATAGTAATTTCAAAAAAGTTAAAAACATGGAAAGCGTGAAAGATAGAAAACTTCAGTGAAATGAGGTGATGGTATCACATTCTTATCTCTATTAAAACAATAAGAAGGTCATATTCTAAAGTTCTAAATGTGCCATAGCCTGCATGTATTTCTAATTATTGTCTTCTAATCGTTTGCACAAAGTTAAGAAAAATGATAAAATGATACAACGAGTATAAATCCTTCCTCAGCCTACAGTCTTCTTAAAGCCCACCAAACTGACCACCCTTTACGAACAGTTATTTCATCAATAGGTTTTCCATCTAGAAAATTGAAAAAATTATTGAGTAAAATCATTAAAAAATCAATGGAAATCTCAAAAACCTCAATAAAAATAGTCATTCTTTTTTAAAGCTAACTGATAATGTAATAATACCTTTTGAACACATTTTTTTTGTCTTTTGATGTAATGACTATGTTCTCAAACATCCCTTACGAATGAGGGGAAATTGCAATAAAAAAACGTTGGTATTTTATTACAGTTAATATCAAAATTCCTAAAAACAATTTCTTGATGCTATAAAATATGTTTTTCATTCGGTCTATTACAATTTTAATAATAATTCCTACAAATAAAAGTTTGGAACTCACATGGGATCAGTTTTCTCTCCTATTTTAGCTGAAATTGTTATGGAGGATTTAGAGAATTAGGTTTTCCAGCCAATTGATTTTAATATTGATTTTTATGCAAGATATTTCGTTGACTTAGCACTCAGTTTACATAAGAATAATGCTAGTAAATAATAATAATAAATAATGAATATTAATAAATAATCCTTCTTAATGCTTTCAATAGCATACATTCAACATTACAATTCACTGTCGAAATTGAAACTAAAGGAAGATATGACTTCATCTAAAACTGACGAAAGACATATTATCACAGACTGGCATGGAGAAACCATTTTCACAGGAATAAAACTAAGTTTTCTCTCAATTCACTCTATTTAGAACAAGATAGGAATTATTAAAAATTTGTTTGATAGAGCCCTTCAATTATCAAATCCAGTATTCCATTTAAAAAATATTGAACTATACAAATTCTTTTTCTAAACCATTATTGTTTTGATTTGATTAAAAAACATGTGCATAATAGAATAAATTACATAAAAAACATAAAAAATGATCAAAATCAAATAAATAGAAAAGATTATAATACATTTATTACTGTTCTCCCATATTTTGCGAAAATATCAAAGATTTTCGAAAAAAGTGTTGGGTGTATGAGGTCACATACTATACACAGAGTTCCTTTTGAAAGTAATATAATTGTAGAATTGGGTAAAGATAAATATGAAACGCTACACAAAAAATGTGTAATTTACAAAGTTAATTGCGAAGATTGCAATGCAGTTTATATAGGGCAGACACGAAGAGCACTTAGACTTAGGAAAGATGAACATGAAAATAATTTCCACAGAAGTCCTAGATATCACTCAGTTCTTTTAAAGCATAAAATTACACATTTCATTGAGAGAAATATTTGTTTGGCGTGGTCACCTTCGTATTCTACATTTAAAGCAAAAAACTTTCCAACGCAATGAATTTACATTTGTTATAAATTATTTAATTTTGTTAATCAAACAAACACTTCTTTGAATTTGAGAAATAAATATTTCTGTAAACACAATATGTAATTGATCTGAAGAAATGATGCATTAGTATCTATAAAAGCCGCAAATCTTTGAATCAGATAAATATATTTGTAACATAATTAATATTTTTTTTAATTGAATAATTATTTCCTTGATTCAAACAAACCTGGAAACTTGATTCAATTGTGGGAAAAGATTGATTTATGTGCGTACGGATCAATTCAAATAATCGAAATCATTGAATGAAATAAATATTTCTATATTTATTCAAATGAAGAAAATACAGCCGAAGAATTAATTTGTTCAGATCAACAAAACATATGTCTGGTTCAAATAAAAATTACTATTGCGAAAGAATATTTTCGTTATGCTAAGAAATATGATTCAAGTAAATACATTTAATTGGTTCCAAATATTTTTTTCCAGTGTGCATATTAATATTGAACAATTTATTTTAAAATTAGTATACATTGTATATTGAAATAATAAAGTTTATAATTAATTCAATATAAACATTGATATTAAATTTTATTTACATATGTGTAAAGTCATTTACATATATTGTATATGGAGTCAGCGGCTATTGTTTCTAACTGTGAATCTAAGAAGACGAATTTTTTTAAAAAAGTTACATTTTCAACAAAGGAGTTCAATTTTTAACCAAAACGGTGAATATTACAAATAAAATGAATTTTCACAAAGTAGTTCAACTTTCAAATAAGTAGGTGAACTTAATCCGACCAAAAAAGATCCATTCTTAATGAAAAATGTAATAGTTGATTTTTCAACCAAGAATTGTTTTAAGTTAAATTGAAGTAGAAATAGTTAACATAAACCTTGAAGAAAAAAAAAAAATTTCAACAAAAAATAAAAAATTTCAAACAAAGAGATTAATTTTTGCCAACAATGATTAATCTTCATCAAAAAAATTAATTTTTAACAAAGTAGATCAACTTCCAACGATGTAGTTCAATGGCCAAGCAAAACAAATAAATTTGCAACTAATATGATAAATTTTCAATACAAAGTAAATGAATTTTTAAGACAAGAGTCAATGAATTTTTAATCTAGATATTTAATGTTCTACCAGAAAAGATGATTATCTTATTCCAAGGTGTTACATTCAAATTCTAGAAGATCCGAATTACATTCAATCTATTTCAATGAAATCGTTGTTTACAGGGGATCAATACGTCCTGATTGTTATTCTAAAATATGGTCTATTTAGATTTAGATAACACAAACATAAGCTTAATTTTTTTAAACATGTAAGATTTCCTCAATATACTTGATGATTTTTCTTTTAAAATGTGTTGACGCTTCAATTAGGCGACATGTGAGTAGGACACAATATTGTACAATTTCCTGATCCGGATTTCTTCGAGTGTTTAGGCTTCAATGTGCATTAAGGTGGTCCAACAAAATTTTTTCCGAATTTTTATGGGAACAACCCCCAAATTTGTTCGAATCCACCCAAAAATTAATCTATTTTTTTTTTTTTTTGAAAAAAAAAATGATATTTAGGGGTGAAGTTTAACATGTATTTCCCATAAGAAAAAAAGACGTTTTTGTAAATATTATTCAGAATCCTCAATATTATCTGAATCAAGTTGAAACTCAACATTTCTCTTCACAATTAGCCATAGAATACGAATAAAATATCACTTTTCAAACATCACCCCCATAAGTCTGTTTTATAGGGTCCCAAAGAAACCCCATAAGTGAAAAAATGGGGTTTGCGAGTTTTTGGCGCTAATTATGATTTTTTGCGGTTTTTTTAATGCGAATTGTTTCTCATACATAAAATCTGACCTTATACTGATAATTAGATATTTTAATGAATTGTTTAAACAATTTATTATTGTTTTTAGCAATTTTCTCACAGAATGTAGTTAGAAAGACGCGGTTTTTTCACAAATTTACCATTTGTGGTCCAATTTTCAATTAGAGGGAAGTGATAGTTCATTAATGTTAACAATAGTGATTGTCTAAACAATTTATTATAATTATTAATAATATTATATTTGAATAATGCTAGAAAGATGCGGATTTTTTTAAATTTCTCGCTTTTTGTCCAATTTTCAACTGTAGTGAAGAATTAATAAATTGAAGTTAACAAAATAATTGTTTAAACAATTTGTTATAATTATTAATAATATTATATTTGAATAATGCTAGAAAGATGCGGGTTTTTTTTTAAATTTCTGGTT
This sequence comes from Andricus curvator, assembly GCA_932195095.1. Lineage (NCBI taxonomy): Eukaryota > Metazoa > Arthropoda > Insecta > Hymenoptera > Cynipidae > Andricus > Andricus curvator. The sequence goes on along the minus strand of CAKNYM010045878.1, from coordinate 34,233 downwards.
TTTTGTCCACTTTTCATTCGGAGTGTAGTAATAATGAATCCCAATTAACAAAATGATTGTTTAAACAATTTATTATACTTATTAATAATATTATAATTGAATAATGCTAGAAAGATGCGGTTTTTTTTAAATTTCTGGCTTTTTGTTTAATTTTCATTTGGACTGAAGTAATAATTAATTCACGATAACAAAATAATTGTTTAAATAATTTGTCATCATTGTTGATAATATTCTCTTTGCTTAATCGGTAGAATGTTGCCGTTTTTTCTGATATTTTCAACTGCTTGTTTATTGTTTATTACGCGTGACTTTATAATTAATTAGATTTAGCAAAAATAATTGTTTAAACAAATTATTATTGGTTATGACTATCTTCATCTATATCGATTGCGCCTGATAGTTGCCGTTTTTGGCAATTTTCACCTTTATGTCCTTTTTTCACTTAGGGAGGTAATAATTAATTAAAGTTAACAGAAAAGTTGTTTAAACAATTTAATATTGTTTATAACTATCTTTTCTTAGATAAGTGCTAGAAAGTGGCGGTTTTTTCTAAAATATTTCACTTTGCATCGCCTTTTTATTTATGAACAAGTAATAAGTCAACCATAACAAAAATGATTTTTCGAAAGGTATTGTTGTTTTAAGTGAATTATTTTTTCTCTTTTCCAAATGCTTAAAAAAATTAATTTAAAGAAAAAAAACTATTTTACACAAGAGGCAAAAACAAAGAATAGAATACTTATTAATAGGTGGAAGGACTAGGTCTTTAAATGACTTGTAAAAGTTTTTTTTTTATTAAAACAAGAAGTTTATTGCAAAGCGTAAAAGAAAAACTTGGAATTGCAAATCTCTAATGTTTATATATTAATTGTTAGTAATGAAGCAGGGGAAGCAAAGTGAAAGATTTTAGAAAAAACCGCCACTTTCTAGCACTTATCTAAGAAAAGATAGTTATAATCATTATTAAATTGTTTAAACAACTTTTCCGTTAACTTTAATTAATTATTACCTCACTAAGCGAAAAAAGCACAGACAGGTAAAAATTGCCGTAAAACCGCTACTATCAGGCGCAATCGATATAGATGAAGATAGTCATTAACAATAATAATTTGTTTAAACAATTATTTTTGCTAAATCTAATGGCAACGGCCATACCACGCTGGAAACACCAGTTCCCGTTAGATCACTGAAGTTAAGCAGTGTTGGGCGCGGTTAGTACTTGGATGGGTGACCGTCTGATACTACTGCGTTGCTGTTGGCGGTGGTGGGTGTGGTGAGCCCACACTTGTAGTTATTTACTACAAGAAACTATCCACCTAGAAACACTACCCGAATCGGGTAGTGTCACGCTTACCCCTTGAGGCTCGCCGAAAGGGAAAATGGCTTAATGGTATATATATATATATATATATATATATATAATTAACTATCAAGTCACGCCTAATAAAAAATATACAAACAGTTGAAAAGTTTAGAAAAAACCGCAACATTCTACCCATTAAGCAAAGAGAATATTATCAACAATGATAATAAATTGTTTAAAAAATTATTTTGTTAACTTGAATTCATTATTACTTCACTCCAAATGAAAATTAAACAAAAAGCCAGAAATTTCAAAAAAAAACCGCATCTTTTGAGCATTATTCAAATATAATATTATTAATAATTATAATAAATTGTTCAAACAATCATTTTGTTAACTTGAATTCATTATTACTTCACTGCAGATGAAAATTGGACAAAAAGCCAGAAATAAAAAAAAAATCCGCATCTTTCTAGCATTATTCAAATATAATACTATTAATGTATGTATACCATTAAGCCATTTCCCTTTCAGGGTAGGCGTGACACTACCCGATTCGGGTAGTGTTTCTAGGTGGATAGTTTTCTTGTAGTTATAAATAACTACAAGTTTGGGCTCACCACACCCATAATATGCCAACAGCACACAGTATTCTCGAATGGTCACCCATCCAAGTACTAACCGCGCCCAACGCTGCTTAACTTCAGTGATCTGACGAGAACTGGTTTTTTCAGCGTGGCATGGCCGTTGGCCATATATAATACTATTAATAATTATAATAAATTGTTTAAACAATCACTATTGTTAACATTGATGAACTATCACTCCCCTCTAATTGAGAATTGGACAACAAATGGAAAATTTGTGAAAAAACCGCGACTTTCTAACTACATTCTATGAGAAAATTGCTAAAAACAATAATAAATTGTTTAAACAATTCTCGAAAATATCTAATTTTCAGTATAAAGTAATATTTTATGTATTAGAAACAATTCGCATTAAAAAAACCGCAAAAAAAATCATAATTAGCGCCAAAACGTCGCAAAACCCATTTTTTCACTTATGGTGTTTCTTTGGGACCCTATAAAACAGACTTATGGTGTTGGTTTTTGAAAAGTGATATTTTATTCGTATTCTATGGCGAATTGTGAAGAGAAATGTTGAGTTTCGACTTGATTGAGATAATATTGAGGATTCTGAATAAGATTTACAAAAACGTCTTTTTTTCTTAAGGGAAATACATGTTAAACTTCATGGGGCTTGCGCCACCCCTAAATATCATTTTTTTCAATACAAAAAAAATGGATTCATTTTTGGGTGGATTCGAACAAATTTGGGGGGTGTCCCCATAAAAATGCGTACTTTTGAGCATCATTTTTTTTCTGTGAAATAACGCAATCATGTAGCATTATCAGCACTATTGAAACAAGAAGAAGGTCATACTGTGAAATTGTAAAGTGACGCAGCCAGTCGCCAATTTACAAACATTGCATTCCGATTGTTTGTACAAAGTTAGAAAAATAAGAATATTTTTAAACTACATTTTTCTAGCTTTCCACAGGAAATTGAAACTATTCAAGGAAGCATGGATTTATATAAAAACTATATTGTTTGTAATGCTCTGAATATATAATCGCTCGTCGTACAAGAAAATGTCACGAAAGTAGACAGTTTTATCTTGTGTCAAAGATTAATAAAAAAATTTCAAACAAATTCAATATGCTTATTGAGGGTTTTCATTTATATTAATTGTTATAAAAATAAAGGAAGAGCAACTGGAAGTATTAAAACTCATTTGACGTTATCAATTACATTTTTAAGATTCAGATGTTCCAACTTTCTCGCCGCATTCTGGTGAAATATGTCAGGAAATTTGAAAAAGTTCAAAGTTAACAAAACAGCAACGATTTTTTCGGAAATTTTAAAAGTTAATGTACGATATTTGTACTCATATTAAATCAAATTTATTTTGATACGTATGAATACAAAATTATTGGCAGATACGAAATTATTGAAGAAAACACGCTTGATAAGAATCTGTGTTTAGGAACAATTATTTTATTATTGAATTAATATTCGAATGGATGATATTGTCAAGTTTTACATTTTTTACTGAAATAGTCTGAAATGTATTATTTGATATACAAATATTTATTTCAATGTGGCGTTTGTTTCCAAACTATAACGCAATTATGAAGCATTGAAAACCTGGCTATCTCAGCGCATTCTTGCAAGATAGAAAAAAATGTCAAGGAAAATAAATACAAATTTATTAAGTATATCCTTATCTACTTTCAGGTCCGCTGTCGACATACGTACGCAAAGTACATATGCGAACTGAATTAAGAGAACCCAATGAAAAATACAACTTTTTGGTTGAAAATTGAATTTTTTTTTACAGAATTCATCTTCTTGACTTCAAAATTGAACAATTTTTGCTTTCTCATGGATTCGAGGCAAATGGATTGACCAATAATATTAATACACTTTACTGAAGAGTAAGAAAATCATGCTCATTAACAACATTAAAAACATCTGTTTTGAACCAAAAAAAAACTTTTTAATCGTTATAATTCAAAGTTGATGCATGAATGTGGATTAGGGTGGTCCAAAAATGTATTGGAAAATTTTTTTCAATTTTTATGGGGACACCCCAGAAATTTGTTCGAATCTACACAAAAATTAATCCATTTTTTTTGTCCTAAAAAAATGATATTTAGAGGAGCCACAAGCCCCATGAAGTTTAACACGTATTTCCCATAAGAAAAAAAGAATTTTATGTAAATCTTATTCAGAATCCTCAATATTATCTCAATCGAGTTGAAACTCAAAATCTCTTTTCACAATTAGCCGTAGAATACGAACAGAATATTACTTTTCAAATGTCAACACCATAAGTCTGTTTTACAGGGTCCCAAAGAAACCCCATAAGTGAAAAAATGGGTTTTGCGAGTTTTTTGCTGTAATTATGACTTTTTTTGCGGGTTTTTCAATGCACATTGTTTCTGGCACATAAAAGACAACATAATACTGATAATTAGATGTTCCCATACATTGTTTAAACAATTTATTATTGTTTTTAGCAATTTTCTCATAGAATGGAGTTAGAAAAGCGCGGTTTTTTAAAAAATTTCCCACTTTTTGTCCAATTTTCGATTAGAGGAAACTGATAGTTCATCAATGTTAACAGGAGTGATTGTTTAAACGATTTATTAATAATGCTAATAATGTTCTCTAAGAAAAATGCTACAAAATTGCAGTTTAAAAAAAAAATCACTTCTAGTCCAATTTTCAATTAGGATAAGGTAAATAATTAACTAGAGTCAAGAAAATTAATTGTTTGAACAATTTTTTATCACTATTATTAATATTATAATGGAACAATGCTAGAAAGATGCGGGTTTTTCTGAAATTTCTGGCTTGTTGTCCAATTTTGATTTGAAGTAATAATTAATTCAAGTGATCAAAATAATTGTTTAAACAATTTATTATCATTGTTGCAACATTGTATCAATTGAGCAAACAGAATATTATTAAATATGATAATAAATTGTTTCAACAATTATTTTGATCACTTGAATTCATTATTACTTCACTCCTAATCAAAATTGGACAACAAGCCAGAAATTAAAAAAAAACGCATTTTTCTAGCATTATTCAAATATAATATTATTAATAATTATAATAAATTGTTCAAACAATTACATTTCTTGACTCTAATTAATTACTTAACTTATCTTAATTAAAAATTTGACTGAAAGTGATTTTTGTTTAAACTGCAATTTTGTAGCATTTTTCTAAGAGAATATTATTAACATTAATAATAAATTGTTCAAACTATCACTTTTATTAACATTGATGAACTATGACTTCCCTCTAAGTGAAAATTGGACAGCAAATGGAAAATTTGTGAAAAAACCGCGTCTTTCTAACTCCATTCTGTGAGAAAATTGCTAAAAACAATAATAAATTGTTTGAACAATTTAGGTGAACATCTAATCATCAGTATGAAATGGTAGTTTACGTGCCAGAAATAATTTTCACTGAAAACACTTTAAAAAAAGTCATAATTACCGCGAAAAACTCGCAAAACCCATTTTTTCACTTATGGGGTTTCTTTGGGACCTTATAAAACAGACTAATGGTGTTGGTATTTAAAAAGTGATATTTTATTCGTATTCTACGGCTAATTTTAAAGAGAAATGTTGAGTTTCAGCTCGATTTAGATAATATTGAGGATTCTGAATAAGATTTACAAAAACGTCTTTTTTTCTTATGGGAAATACATGCTAAACTTCATGGGGCTTGCGGCACCCCTAAATATCATTTTTTTCAAAACAAGGATAATGGATTTCTTTTTGTGTGGATTCAAACAAATTTCTGGGGTGTTGCCAAAACAATTCGAAAAAAAATTTGGGGACTACCCTAATGGTCGTTTTGGTTTGAAAATTCATCCCTTCGGTAGAAATTTTATCTTTTTTTTATTAAAAGTGCAACTTCTTAGCTAAAAATTAATCGTTTTTTGTCAACGATTCTACAATTTTTTTTTAAATTTGTCTTCCTGATTGAATTCAGCTGTTTTTTTATTTAAAATTGGAATCTTTTTTAATATATATAATATAATATATATTAATATATCATCTATTACATTTTTGGGGGGAGAATTCATCTATTTCAATTTAGAAAACTATTTGGTTGAAAGTTCAATTTCTTTGTTCGAAATGTACTTTTTTTAAAGATTTATCATTTTAGTTGAAAATTTAATTCTTTTCTTAAAAATGTTCTCAAGAGTCATGTATCTTTAGGTTTAACCTTTTTTATTAAAAATTCGACCATTTCATTTCCTACATTCAACTATAGAGTAATATATTTTACTGTTTTGTTGAAAATCAAACTGGTTGATAATAAAATTTTCCTCCGATGGAAATTGATCAAACGAAAAGTTCTCCTTTGAAAATTCAAATATCTTCAAAAAATTCTTCTTTTCAGGTGGTTTTACAGGATTTTAAGAATTCAGAGCGGTTTCAAAGAATTTCCTTAAATTCCTTCATTTCCTGAAATTCTTGTATTTCAAAGAATTTATTTGCACAAATATAGTTTGTGGAATTTCATAGTTTAATGAAGATTTTGAAATATTTAAAACGATTTGAAATTTATTAAGACATTTTGTAAGGATTTTAGGGATTATCAGTAGATTCAAAAATTTGTTTCAAAAGTTATCCCTTTTGGTTTTTGGTGTACAATTTGGTACAAAATTAGCATTTTTGACTTAAAACTTCTACAATGAGGTTTGTTCAAAAGAGTTTGTTTCCCTATTTTCTTGAAAAATCGCTTCATCATTCCTGTTTTCAAAGCATTCTGGCACGTATAATATAATATGTATGACACCTACACGGAAACATTTTTTAATTCAAACAGTGAAATGGCAAAAAATCAAATCAGTACATTTCATCACCGATTCTTTTCGTTTCTAACCATACTTGTGGCTAGATCAAAGATAGAAAACACTGGCTTAGCCAATCATATTTTTCCCCAAAATGAAACGCAGTTAATGAGTGTAAATAGCCTCTCCAATTTTTCACCCCGCTATCTACACATGTACGTCAGTCGGTTCGTATATATATCAGCTACAGAATTCCTGAAAAATCATAAGTTGCCCTTTAAAAAATTTTGGTAGAGTCAGTGTCATCTACGGAAAAAGAAAATGAGGCCTGCTTTCGGGACTCTTGTGCTTGTCCCCTTGCTATTTTTTAGAGAAATTGGTGAGTATCGTAATAATAATCTAGGAGTTGGGCCACTTTGATATTCCTTATATACTCTCAAAATATTTCCATATATTCTATAAATTTTCCTATGTATCCCAGATATCCCGAATAGATTTTTTATTCCAGATATTCCGAAGTATTTTTGATATGCTTTCAAATATTTTCATATATTTTAATGTATTTCTCGGGGATTACTATGATTTAAACACGATATTTTTACTCCGCGATGAAATCCGCATCATCAATCATCATGTATCCCTTTCGAGGGGGAAACAACTCTGGTCATCCCCTGGAGCAATCGAATAACTTCTAGTCGGGCGCATTCCGTTTGCTTGAGAGTGAGCACTTGCAATCCAGGGTAATTTAGGTAATTTGGGAAAATTAAAGTATTTCGCAGTAATCCCAGGATCCTCCAGTGATACACTCTAGAGTCATCTATTTGCAATGAAAAATAATCTATACTTTCAATCCAAAGTAATTCAATGTAATCTACTTGTAATCCAGATAATTCGGAGTAATTCAGGCTGAAAATTTATGCTAATTGTTGAAAATTCTAACCTATTCTTATTCAGGTTCTTCTCAAACTCTTCATCGTCTTCTTTAAGGCCTTTTTGTTTTTTGCCAGCAACACTGTGTCATTTTCATACGCGAATGACCAAATTCTAACGCCCCCTACTCTAACTCCGCCTGCCACTTCGGCCTCTAGCTCACTTTCCATATCTTAGCCCTCCTCTTACCTTATCTTTTATCTCTCCATACCCTTACCCCCTCAATCAGGCCTCTCTTCACTTTCCTCTTCTCCATCGCTTTCCACAACCTCCCCCTATCCACCGAAGGAAACGCAGCTTCGACGTCCACAAAAAACGCGTACACTTTCGCCCCCTTCTTTGCTAACTCTTTATCCACCACGTGATGTTGAACGTAGATATTGTCCGTAGTGCTCCTACCCGTCCAAAATCCCCCCCGCGTCTCAGGCAAAATTCCTTTCACCTCGGAATCTTTCCGCGGCCTCCCCGCCAGCACCATCGCGTAGACTTTTTACGCCGTATTCATAAGCGTAATCCCTCTATAATTTTCTTGCCTATCCCTATTTTCTTTCTGATACATTGACACTATTCATCCCTCTCTCCACCCTCGTGGGAATCTTTCCCCCTTCCATACTGTCTGCACTACCTCCTTCAGCCTGTTCATAACCTCTTGTGTACTAAATAGCCACTCTTCGTTTTCTACACCGTCCAGCGCTGCTGCATTTGCGCTTCTTAACTTCCTTATCTGTTTCTCTATCTCCTCATCATTCAACTTCTCCCCCTCTACTTCCTCGTTCTTCTTCTGCCAACATCTCTCTTCCCTGAATCTCAGTCCAGAAACGTTTCTTCAAAAAACTCCCTTCACTCCCCACTCCCTGTCTTCGCGCTTTTCACACTCTATGCTTTCTAAACCTATTTATTATCTTCCACACGTCCCTCTCTGTCTTAACACTTTCCGACTCCTCATCAAGATCTTTCTCCTTTTCCTGTTCTTTCTTCTTACACATCAATCTAAGCCCCTTCCTCATTTCAACGTACTCCTTCCTTTCTGTAGTTTCTCTCTTCACTTCTTGTACTTCCCCTTCCCCTTCCCCTTCCTTTTAATTCTTTACATTTCTCTAACTGCTCCCTAACTGTTCCTCATACTTCTCTATCGCCACCTTCTCCCCCATCGACACTTCTTTCCCACTTTGCCTTTCGCTGCTCTACTCACGCCTCTACCAGTCCCACAACATAACATACCTGGTTATACCTCCAGAAATCCTCCTCTTTCCTCTTTACCTCTGCTACGTTCCAGTACAGCAACATCACTACTCCTCCACCCTGCTTTACCTGCACCCCCCTACTTCCTACGAAACAAATTCCCCTGCACTTCCTTTAATAACTCTTTCTCCTCATCCCACACACACATTTCCTTATCTACTTCTAATCAACGATAACCTGCCTTTGCCGCTGTCCCTTCACTTCTTTCTCTTCCAACCCAGTCCTTCAGCATTCTCTGCACCTCCCTTTCCTATCTCGTCAAATCGTGATCGATAAAACTCTCCTTATCCTTTATCAAATTTGTATTTCTCCTTACCTCGAACTTCTCTTCCCAGCTCTTCAATTCCACAACTGCCACTTCCTTCTACTTTCTCCCCTAAGCCTAACATTCCCTACGTTGCCTTCAACCGACCCTATGCCCTGTAGCAGCGCGTCCACACACTTCCTTTCTGCCCCGCTCTTTAGCTTCAACCCACTTAGCAAAATATTATTTCTTCTGCCTGCCTTCTCTTTGCTCTCGATTCTCAACTTCATTGACGTTATCCTTTCCCTATCCGCCCTCTCTTTTTTTCATTTATACGCTCTCCCATTTTCTCTTCCATCATCTCCTGAATACCTTTCTTCTGGATCTTCCCCTGTTACCTACTTCCATTTCCAAACTACCCTCCACCTTCTGAAGCTTTTTCTGTCCTTTCCTTCCCCACCCTAATCTCCTCTTCTAGCTGCTTTATTTTAACTTCTTTTTCTTTCTTCACCGACCCTACGTCTCTCTGTTCTCCTTCTGCTCTCTTCCTCTGCTCGTCCACCACCTTTTCTCATTTCTCAATTCTCATCTCCAATCCTCAAGTCCTCCCCCATACCTTCCATCTGCTCCTTAGTCGCCCTTACGACTTGCCTCCGTACCCTGATCACGCCTAACAGAATCTCTAGTGCCTCCTTCTCCGACTGCCCCTCCATTTTTTGGGGAGGTGCCCTGCGTGTTCTTGCACTTCTCTTGAATCGACTTGCTACCGCGCTTTTCTTCAGACTTTCTCCATTGTCGCTTTTTCTCTTCAAGAGATCCTCCCGCTCACTTGTGCTAGACGCTTCTTTCCTCGCCTTCTCGCTTCCTTCGTTCCCACAGTTCCGCTTTTTCCCTTTCCTCGACGCGCCGTTCGACACCGGACCAGGCACTGGTAGCCGTCGTATCGTGCGGAAAATTTCCTCCCCCAAACGCCATATTCCATGAAAATTTCATTAGGGGGCGGTGCTGAAGTAATTTAATCATTCTCTCTTAAAACTAAAGTAAACCCAATGGTCATGCGCGTAAATTGTATTTAGTCCCATGCGTTGAAAACTTCAACTTTAGTCTCACTTTTCAGGGACTAAAATAGCCTTAAATGTGCATATGTGAGAAACGAATGGTTTCACCCATTTTCAGTAGCGAATTATCCGCCTGATAAATAAAAATTATAATATAATACCTCTCTCAACCAACAGCCATACCACGCTGAAAAAACCAGTTCTCGTCAGATCACTAAAGTTAGGCAGCGTTGGGCGCGGTTAGTACTTGGATGGGTGACCATTCGAAAAAAACTGAGTGCTGTTGGCACATCGTGGGTGTGGTGAGCCCACACTTGTAGTTATTTACTTACTACAAGTTACCAACCTAGAAACACTACCCGAATCGGGTAGTGTCACGCCTACCCCGAAAGGGAAATGGCTTAATGGTATACAGTACCTCCTGACATTTTTTGCTGCGGAGCTACTGCATTCCAAAGTCGAAGGTCGCCGATTTTTTGCGGCGATATTAGATCGTTTGGATCAGTCATGATAAGTTTTGCATATATCAGCAATCTTTTTACAGAATCTTCAGAACGTCCAAACCAGCGAAAGGGGAAAAGCCACAATTTTGAATATCCGCTGCTCAACGATGAACTATATGCGAATTTAGAGCAAGATGCAGCACTGTCACTTGGAATGTTTGACGTGGGCAATCAACAAGGACTCGGTAAGTTGAAGATTCATATATTCCATTGAAAATTCAAATAAATTCGGTTAGAAAATTCTTTTGTTTCATTGAAAATCAAGTTTTGAACTGAAAATCTAACTATTGCATTTTCCGTTGAAAATGTAACGTTTTTTTCTTTTGAAATTCAACTTCTAGGTGGAAATTTCAACTAGCTTGTTGAAAATTAATTTTTCTGGTAGAAGATTCTTGAGTTTAGTTGAAAATATTTTAGTTCAAAATTAAAATATATTCTTGGAAATTCGTTTCTTTGAATTGAAATTGATTTCATCTCACACCCGACCAGAAACCCCACCTTTTGCCCCTGATAAGCGGGGTGAAAGTAGCATATTTCTCCCGAAAACTAGTTTTGCGGGGCGAAAGTAAAATTATCGGGGCGCAAGTAAAATTAGCGGGGCGACAGTGAAATTTGTCGGGCCGAAAGTTTAAATCTAGCGAGGCAAAAGTAATTTTTTTAAAAAAAAAATTTAAAAAATTTAAAAATTTTCAAAAATTTCGAAATTTTTTTTTATTTTCCAAAAAATTTCTAAGAAAATCTGACAGAATGCGAAGTTGTTTCGACCCCGCTTTTCAGGACCAAAAAGCAGCCTTTCAGTCGAGAGTGGAATAAAATACTATATGCAACCCCTTGTTGCATAATGTACTATTTTCAATTGTGAATTTCACTACGTATTTTCTGGTGAATATTTGTGTGAATATTCGTCCAAATATTAACTAATATAGTTTTTCTTGAAAATTCATCTTCTCGGCTTGAAAATTTAACAATTTGATTAAAGGTTCATTATTTTGGTGAAAAATCATTTATTTTGTTGAAAAATCGTTTTTTCTTGAAATGCAAATATATTCCGTTTGTGGTTAAATATTTTTTTTTTAAACGCATGTATTCTGTAGAAAAATGGTCAAAAATGTGGTTGAAAATTAACTTTTTTGCTGAGAACTCATGTTTTTGTGTTAAAAATTTCTCTATTTGACTTGAAATTCAAAAATTCTGTACAAAGATCTTTCTTTCTTAACTGAAAAATCTTCCCCCATTGAAGATTTGTCATTTTGGTTTGAAAATTCAACCCTTTTGTTTGAAGATTTCAATAATCTTTAAAAGTTTCAAAATCAAGGTATTTGGTCCAAAACTGATCTACTCCGTTGAAAATTCAACATTTTCGTGAAAGTAATTTCTAGGTTCCAAAAGAATTTTCCAGTTTACAAAATAAACTAAAATTCCTGAAAAAAGTTAGAAGATTATAAGTCAATTCTTTTACATTTTGAATGATTTTTTAAAATTTCAAGAAAAATTCGAGTCAGTTGAATATATTTTCAGGAATTGAGGACATTTTAAATAGATTCGAAATATTTAAAAACTTGGAAACATTTCCGAAAATTTATCAAATATTTCTTGATTTCTTCCAAACTTCTAAATCTCCTAAACATATTTTAAAAGAACTCGAATTTTTCCTACAATAATATTTTGTAAAATTCTATAGAATAAAAAAAAAATACATTTAAATCTTCTAGATTCTTTTTTGACAAATCTGGAATATTCAACAGTGTTATTTAGTTTTGTCAAGAATCTTATACAAATTACATTTATATAAATTTACAAGCGAACTGATAATACTTATTTCCTGTTCTCAATTCTCAGAATTCAATTTCAGATCGAAGCTAAGCGTTTAAAAGCTCTAAAATTGTCTCATTATTTTACACATAAAATACCTCTTTCATTGAGATAATTAATAGCATCGGTACAACACAAATTGTCCACAATAGGCTCAGATGGTTAGGGAGCATTCACATATTACGTCACATTATTTTCGACCATATTACCCCCCCCCCCACCATTACCACGTAACAGAATGTAAACTTTCCTTTACACTTATTTTTTTAAAGCTTTCTTTTTTCTTAAGTATTTCACAAGATTCTGAATTATTTTCAAATATATTACAAAGTGATCTATAACCAAAGTGTTCATTTGAACGCTCAGAACTTCAAGAACATAAATATTCCAAGTGTTCCTTGTATTCACAGATATTCCCAAATGGGACGATATATTCTCAAGTATTTCGAAGTATTCTTTGAGAATTTTTTTTTATAATATTAAGCTACGTAATAATAATTGTTTTAATACTTTCCAAACGTAGATCCTCGCTCAACACCTACAGATCGTTTGGATCAGATATGATGAGTTTTGAATATATCAGCTGTCTTCTTACAGAATCATCAAACGATCCAAGAAGAACAAACCAGGGGAAGGCAGTTATTGAATATCCGATTAACGAGGCAGCATATGCAGGATTAAGAAAACATTCACGTGGGTTGAGTGTTAAAATACGTGGCGTTGACGGGCCTGTGAATCATATTCAAGCACACCATGCTGTCGACGATCTTTCGGTTGCAGGAGGCGCACAAGGTTAGTTAAAAATTCATGTATTCTATTGAAAATTCAACTAAATTTTGGAACAAAATTGTTTCCTTTTGCTGAAAATTATGTTCTGAATTGAAAATCCAACTATTACATTTTCTGTTGAAAATTTATCTTTTTTAAGCTAAAATTTAACTACTAGGCTGAAACTCCAACTAGCTTGATGAAGATTCATTTTTCTGGTAGTTTTTTTTTTTTTGAGTTTTTTTTCTTGAGTTTAGTTGAAAATATTCTGGCTGAACATTTAACTATATTCTTGGCAGTTAGTTCTTCTTTAATTAATTTTTTTAAATTTAAATTTAACTATGTATTTGTTGGTTGAAATTTGTCTCTCTAAGTTGATGATAAATTATTAATTTTGTTAAAATTTCGTTTTTTCCCTAGAAAAGTTTAGATTCTTGTTTGAAAACTTATCTTTTTCGATTAAAATGAGAATATTTTTGTGAAAAATGTAACTACTTTGTTGAAAATTCGTTTTTTTTTTGGTAAAAATAGTTTTTGGTTGATACAGTGTGGTCCAAAAATGCGTTGAAAATTTTTTTTTCACCCTAATTTTTAATCCCTATTTTTTTTTAAATTCGAATATTAACACGTGCCAGCGGGCACTTGAAAATCCCATTTAATTAACATGGGGAAATTTTGGATTTTCGAAAAATTGAACTCATACTTCAGAGTTTGATCAAAACGTGTCAAACTTTTTAGGGATTGAAGAGGAGTACCTATGCCCCAAATATGACCCAAAAATTTAAAAAATACATTTTTTCGTATTATTGTTACTTTTTAGCAATTTCCGTCGTCTTTTTCATACAAATAATTACTACCGGACAATTTGAATATTTTCCATGACTTTTTAAACAATTTTTAATTGTTTAAACAAATGTAACTTATTTAAAAAATTATTTATTCCCAGAAAATGTGAAAAAAATCGTATTTTCTGATTGAAATTTAAAAATAATAAATGGAAAAATGGGTTTTGCGAGTTTTTGGCGCTAATTATGATTTTTTTGCGGTTTTTTTAATGCAAATTGTTTCTAATACACAAAACATTACTTTATACTGAAAATTAGATATTTTAGTGAATTGTTTAAACAATTTATTATTGTTTTTAGCAATTTTCTCATAGAATGTAGTTAGAAAGACGCGGTTTTTTCACAAATTTTCCATTTGTTGTACAATTTTCAATTAGAGGGAAGTGACAGTTCATCAATGTTATCAATAGTGATTGTTTAAAGAATTTATTATAATGATTAATAATATTATATTTGAATAATGCTAGAAAGATGCGGATTTTTTTTTAATTTCTGGCTTTTTGTCCAATTTTCATCTATAGTGAAGTAATAATACATTCAAGTTAACAAAATAATTGTTCAAACAATTTATTATAATTATTAATAATATTATATTTGAATAATGCTGAAAGGATGCGTTTTTTTTTAATTTCTGTTTTTTTCCATTTTTCATTCGGAGTGAAGTGATAGTGAATTCAAGTTAACAAAATAATTGTTTAAACAATTCATTATACTTATTAATAATATTATAATTGAATAATGCTAGAAAGATGCGGTTTTTTCTGAAATTTCTGGCTTTTTATTTAATTTTCATTTGGAGTGAAGTAATAATGAATTCAAGTTAACAAAATAATTGTTTAAACAATGAGTTTTGCTAAATCTAATTAATTATCAAGTCAAGCCTAATAAAAAATAAACAAACAGTTGAAAATTTCAGAAAAAACCGCAACATTCTACCGATTAACCAAAGAGAATATTATCAACAATGATCATAAATTGTTTAAACAATTATTTTGTTAACTTGAATTCATTATTACTTCACTCCAAATTAAAATTAAACAAAAAGCCAGAAATTTAAAAAAAAACGCATCTTTCTAGCATTATTCAATTATATTATTATTAATAATTATAATAAATTGTTTAAACGATTATTTTGTTAACTTGAATTTATTATTACTTCACTGCAGATAAAAATTGGACAAAAATCCAGAAATTTAAAAAAAATCCGCATCTTTCTAGCATTATTCAAATATAATATTATTAATAATTATGCTAAATTGTTTAAACAATCACTATTGTTAACATTGATGAACTATCACTTCCCTCTAACTGAAAATTGGACAACAAATGGAAAATTTGTGAAAAACCGCGTCTTTCTAACTCCATTCTATTAGAAAATTGCTAAGACCAATAATAAATTGTTTAAACAATTCATCAAAATATCTCATTTTCAGTATAAAGTAATATTTCATGTATTAGAAACAATTCGCATTAAAAAAAACCGCAAAAAATCATAATTAGCGCCAAAAACTCGCAAAACCATTTTTTCACTTATGGGGTTTTTTTGGGACCCTATAAATAAGATTTACAAAAACGTCTTTTTTTCTTATGGGAAATACATGTTAAACATCATGGGGCTTGCGCCACCCCTAAATATCATTTTTTTCGAAACAAAAAAAATGGATTCATTTTTGGGTGGATTCGAACAAATTTGGGGGGTTTCTGGACAAAAATTAAAAAAAAAAATTTCAAATGCATTTTTGGACCACCCTACTGTATAGTGTATAGAAAGTATATATTAACCATTTTTTAATTGTTTAAACAAATATACTTTGTTCAAACAATTATTTTTCCAAAATATTTTTCAAATCGTATTTTCTGAATTAAACATAATATTGAATGATTCCGAGGAGTAATAAATTTTGCTAAAAACTTTATGTTATTGTTTATACAATTAATTATTGTTTTTTTTTTCAAATTTCCTTCAAATTGAGGATGGATCATCTTCTTTGGCGCAATATTAAATAAATCATGAAAGTCATAATAAAATTTAAATTATATAAGTTTATTTATTATTACTTTCTTCATATTTTTACAATCTTTATCATAAGTTTATTATAAAAAAGCACATTCACGAATGCAAATTATGATTCAAGTTTCAACAGATTGTTTCTTTACATTTTCATAATCGTTATAAATATTAAAACGTCTCGCTGATTTTCGTTTTAGCTTCATACGATTATTTATAAGACTGTTTTCAAGTTATTTCTGTAATTCACACATGCAGCGTTGAACTTGTTTCAAATTTGCCGCTCGAGGACCTCTTCAAAATGGAGGTGATTGTGAAGTTCTTAACAGAATTTACTACTCCTCGAAATCATTCAATATTATATTTAATTCAGAAAATACGATTTAAAAAATATTTTGGCAAAAATAATTGTTTAAACAAATTTTATTTGTTTAAACAATAAAAAAATGGTTCATATATTCTTTCTATACACTATACAGTCAGAAAAATTATTATATGTATTTTATTTTATTTTTTTTAAGTTATCGAAAAAAACTGCTTAAGCAAATCAAAATTGTTTAAACAAATAGAAATGTATTAAAAACTAAAAGATATGTATCAAAATTGTATAATTATTTAACAAAAAGTATCATAGGATACCAATTTGAGAAAAAAGTGGACATCTCTGGGTCGATTTTTAGAAATTTGGAGAATAAACAATAAGTAATTGTTTAAATAATTACATTATGTTCACACAAAAATCACTACTTCAAAAAATGACAAACTATTACATTTCAATCAGAAAATACGATTATTTTTTACATTTTTTGGGAATGAATAATTGTTTAAGTAACTTACATTTGTTTAAAGAATGAAAAATTGTTTAAAAAGTCATGGAAAATATTTAAATGGTCTATTAGTAATTATTTGTATGAAAAAGACGACAGAAATTGCTAAAAAGTAACAATAATACGTAAAAATGTAGTTTTTTTATTTTTGGGTCATATTTGGGGCGCTGTGGGTGGGGGGGGGGTCAGGATGAGTTAAAAATAAAAGATATTAATATGCTTCTATTTTATAGGTACTCCTCTTCAATCCCCAAAAAGTTTGGCACGTTTCGATCAAACCCTGAAGTATGAGTTCAATTTTTCGAAAATCCAAAATTTCCCCATGTTAATTAAATGGGATTTTGAAGTGCCCGGTGGCCGTGTTAATATTCGAATTTCCGAAAAATCAAAATTTGGGATTTTTTTTCTCTGGAAATGGAAACTTTGGGGGGGGGGGAGACTTGCCCTGTAGCTCGAAAAGCGTTTTTTGGACCACCCATGATACACATTTATTTTTTGTTTGGAGATGCTACATATTTTGTCGAAATTTTTTTTTTATTTAAATTAATTTTTTTGTGTTGAAACTGTAAAAATACAATTTTTTGTTGAAAATTGATCTTTTTTAGTTGAAAAGTCATGTATTCTGTAGAAAATTTGTCTTTTTGTATTGAAAGTTCAATAATTTTCTTAGAAAGTCATCCGTTTCAGTTTTAAATTCTGCGATATGGTTTTAAATGAATTTTTTGGTTAAAAGTGATCTTCTTTATTGAAAAAGTATGTTCTCGGGTCAAGAATATCTCTTCTTGACTTGAAAATTTCAAAAATTTGGTTTAAATTTTTTTCTTTCTCAACTGAAAATTCGTCATTTTGGTTTGAAAATTCATTTCTTCGTTTGAAAATTCATGTTTATGATCCAGGATCAAATTCTATGGTTAAAAATTAATCTGCATGGAAGAAAATTCAACAATTTTGTGAAAGTCATTCATTGGTTCAAAATTTAACTGCTTTGTTGAAAATCCATGTATTTTGTTGAAGATTTATCTGTTCCAGGTAAAAATTGAACCATTTGGTTAAAAGTTGAACTAATTTGGTAATGATTAAACCGTTCGGTTGATATTTCATGTATGTTGTGAAAATTCGGCTTTTTAAAAAATTATGGTAAAATTCTTCCAAATTCTTCAGGGTTAAAAATAAATGTTTTTGATTGAAAATTTAACTTTTAGGTTAAAAATTAATCTTCTTTGTTGCAAATTAAACAATTTTGTTAAAAAATATCATGTTTGGTTGAAATATAAACAAGCAAACAAATTTCCAACACCGTTGTTAATAAAATGTTTCAACAACTGTTTCTGTTATAGGTTTCTTGCAAATATACAAAAACCTCTGTAGATCATACAGTTTTCATTTTGGAACCATATTTCATGATAATTTTTTAGTCAGCTTTACAGCGAAAAGAAAATCATTATATCTAAAATCCAGCAAAAAAATAAGAATGAAAATCGTTTTTTGAAAAAGCGCTTTCACGATTTTTTAAATTACATACATGCAACAGTTACAATTTTAGAAAAAAAATTGTAGACCTGTTTAGACTCCATATTTCATTTTCAACAATCCCCGCGTGAAGAAATTTTCTCATCACAGTTTTTTTCTGTTGAGGATCAACATTTTTAATTTTGAAAAAAGCGCTCTTACGATTATTATTTTTTTTTTGCGAAAAATATGCGCACACTATCATTATCATTATCATTTGAATTAGAGTTTAGGTGCGGCCAGACATGAATATTAGTGATTTCTATCATCTTTAAAATCCCAAATTTCATCCTTATTCCCAATTGAACAATATTGAAAATTTTTCATCCGAATAAATGTACGCAGATTTGAGAAATTAAGAAACCTTTCACAAAAATCAAACAGAAAAAGTTGATAAGGTTTTTTGTCTATTCTGAAAAATGCCGGATTTTCAACATCAACAAATTTAAGATTTTTTGCACATACCAAGTTCAATGCTTCCATAAGAATTTAAGTCTAATTTGGACAATTTTCAGCATACCGATGATAATAATTATCTAAATGACGGAGGTGTTTAAGAAGACATTTGAACAATAGCTTTAACGTGCAGATTGAATCTCAGTATTTCTTTTATCATATTCCAAATGTAAAATATTTTTAAACTAGCTCTGAATTCCACCTCGAATGTTTCCACTTTTTTTGCGTTTATAATTATATAGTACTTATTTCACATGCACTTTGCTTCACGTTAGCAAATGTATTTGCTTCCTCATACAGGAAGCATCAGTGATTTTTTAAATAATAGACAAACTACAGTTTTCATTTTGATCAAATTAAAGATAGAAATTTAGAAAAACATACAAAATTACAAAATAATACAAACAATTTTTAAAATATAATGACAAATAAGACAAATCAAATTTTGTTTTTGAAATGGTAATTTTTCGAGCTGGGAAAGGGAAGGCAAAAGTTCTGTCGCACCACCCTATTTCTTTCCCAGCTTTATGATTTTTTTTACAAAAATTGTCAGAATTATTTTATTTGAAGATTTATGATGAAAACGTCTTTTCTATTCATGCATCAACTTTGAATTATGTCGATGAAAAAAGTTTTTCTGTTGTAAACAGATGTTTCAAATATTACGAATGAGCATAACTTCCTCACTCTGCAATAAAGTATATTAATATTATAGGTCAATCGCTTTGCATCGGATCAAGGAATCTTTTCCGTTATTGCCTCAATTTTTAATTATATCATGAACAAAATTTCACTATAAAAAACCCTTTTTCCAAAAATTATGCATTACCTTACTCTTCAATAGAATGTATTAATACTATAGCTCAATGGATTAGGCTCGAATTAACACAACTTTTCTATTCTCGCATAAACTTTAAATTATGATTTCTGAATATTATTCCAACTACATGTTAAAATATACACTGTCACTTTGTTAAAAAGGTCATAATAAAAATTCATTTCAGTTGAGCGTATGGAACTTCAAGGACATACATATTCCAAGTATTCCTTGTAATCACACATATATATATGTATTCTCAAATTTGCCGATATAATCTTAAATAATCAAGAGTATTCTTTGATAATAGATTCCTCGTGCACGCTAAATGAAAGTGGTCAACCCTGCGTAATGATTTTTTTTTGTATTTGGCAAATGTAGGTCTGAGACCTGTCAAGATAGGAGGCCGAGTTTCTTCTCAAGGTAATGCAATTCAATCTGGCCTGGTCTCACCTAGTATGCACATGCTTACTCAGCAATTAGAAGATCGTAGAAGATCCAGAGCATCAGGCACACCTTCTGGCCGTGGAAGTAAGCAGGGGAGAAAAAAAGCAGCATATACACTACGAACACGTGATGACAATCATGCTCAAGATGAAAGTGCTAGTCCTAATGGTACACCTAATTCTCACTTTTATGGGGGTCATTTAGGAGGTTCTGAACCTTGCTTAATTTTAAAAACTAGAGATCTCTTTTTTACAGTATCGTTTTTTGTTTAACCTGTTTTTGAATAGGATAACTTCATGCTGTTATTCTCAAAGTAAAATCAATGAATTTGAGTTCCCACCAGCGGTCTCATTTTATACCTGAAATAATACTTCTTTTTTTTTACAGAGTTTGATTATCGTCACTTTCAAAATGCTTACACGCTTCACCAACGGCACACAGGTGAGGCATTCATGGGCGACTCTACTCCTTACATGAACCTTGTACATCCTGGCGGTGAATATTATCCTTACAGTTTTCCCCCGAATCATCCAGGGTATGGTGGAGAATCTGGTTAACGAAATTAATGAAAAAAACAATAATGTGAAGCGTAGGCGTTTTGACGTCATATTCCATGTTATTGTTAACAGCCTTCATTAATTCAGACTTTTATGTTTCCAAAATATGTTATTTGGTGTAATATTTTTTGAAATACATATATTTTTAACTGGAAATACTGTATTTATCGTGCTTTTTTTCCTACCAACTGTTTTTAATATAATAGAGTGATGATACAAATATTTTGTACTTTAATCCTCATTTTATCCTAATTGGAGAAGATTCAATACCCTGATTACTTAAATGAAAATTTTCATGATTTTAAGTTAAAGATATTTTGACTGAATAATCAGTTATTTCTATTGACAAAGCAATCGCCTTGAAATTTGAATTTGTTAATATTGGCTGATTCCTATTATATTATTCAGTTTCGACTGATTTGTCTACACAGTATACCCCGTAATATCAAACCGTTGCATGTTATTATGATTTTTAACTTCAGATCAAAAAGACCTGCTTTTTTAGATTAAAAGCCGTAGTTTAGTTGTTGTAAAAAATATTGAATTTTCGAAAAATTCATGAATTGAACCAAAGAGATGAGTGAAATTTCACAAATTTCAATTTATTTTCGAAGATTTCAAAGCATGTAAAATATTTAAGGATTTTACACAAGATTCCTAGGATTTTTTAATATATTTGAATAAACTGAAGGAATTTTAAATAATTTGAAATATCTTAATTAATTCTCAAAAATGTCTAGGAATTTTCAATAGATTTTAACAAAGTGAAGGGATTTTAAAGATTTCACGTTTCTTCAGATAATTTCAAGGAATTTTTAATAGATTTTCATAAATGAAAGGGGCTTCAAAAGATTTCAAAATTTTTTCAAATCTTAGGGTATTTTAAAAGATTCCAAGGATGTTCCAAGTGTTTAAAAATATATCATGAAATTTCCAAAGATTTCAATGACTCAGAGAAATAAAAAAAACGTTCATGCGGTTTTAAAGAATTTCTTGGAATTTCGAAAGACATGGAACGATTTCATATGACCCGTGAGTTTTCTAGGATATTTCGGAAGAGTGCAAAGGGAGTTTTGAACTTTGGTATTAATGGATGAGAAAGTTAGGCAATACAAATTTCATCACTTTAAATAACATGTTTTGTCTGAATTAACATATCAATCCAATATTTTACAGGTAAGAAGTAGTGGTAACTCATGACACCGAATTTTTGTATAATTCTTTTTTAGGGTTTTAATTTGATTAAAATTAGAATTTGATCATTAAATATAAGTAAAAATATGCTAGTTCAATTCATAAAACAGGCACACAAAAAAATATCATGTGCGGTGAACTAACTTACCATACTTATCAGTTAATCATACTTAGGAAGACAGAAATAATTATTTTTGGGTGGAGGCCTTAATTCTTTTTCTTTCTATGTTATCGCGCTCTTTCATTCTTAAAAGATCTACGAAAATGCTTTCTCTTACGTTTTGTGCCCTTTCGAACATGCTATTTTCCTTGACATTGACATTGACATTTTATTTATTTTATATATAATTTGTCACTGTAATATCCCTCATTCATTGGGAAATATTCAAGATTGGAAAAGAGGAAGTGCAGCTGCAAATTTATAAAACATTCAATTTTACCAAAGTTTTTCATATATCCGCTACTATTGATTTGTAGCACCTACTCTACTGATTTCCCAGGAAATTTTCTGTAACTTGTTTGAAACTAATCCTTGCTGCCTTCTGTTTGGGATTCATTGACGTGATTTGATTCTCACAATGCAGCATTTTTGGAATTTGTGGTCCACCGAAAATGCCTTTTTTCAATTTAACTCAGCGGATGAGGAATTATGTTATTAGAACCTGATTGAAGTTATGTTCTTTTTAGCCGTGTTTTCTGTTTACAGTAATTGTCTTGATCCCGCCTACACGATAAGCACAAAGAGCAAGAGTTCTTTGTGAATTCTGATTGCTGTGCTAGCATGAAGTTCAAAATTTTGATATCCCCACAAACTTGATAAACATATGCTTGAAAATATTTTAGAATACATGGGAATATTTTGGAATACTTTGGAGTTCTTTGGAATATCAAGAATATCAACAATATCTGGGAATACATAGGAGTGTACGAGGAATATCGGAGTGGTCAACCGCTCGGATTATTATTATCATATTTACCAATTAGTTAAATTTCAAAACAAAACAGATGACTTTTTATCAAAATTATTAAATTTTCAATTCAACAAGACGAATTTTCTACAAAATACATGAATTTTCAACTAAAAACATCACTATTCTCAAATAGTCCTGCATTGGCTGCGGTCGAGTGAGCCCACTGCAAACGCTCTAATAGACAATTACGTCGAACATGTTCAGGAGCTGTTGCCAGCTCAATCTGGCGTTATGCTCCATAACTATTATTTTGCAAGTTGTCGTGGACTGGTCCTGACTGGCTTTCCTTCTCCGATGACCTTTGGCCTTCCATCAATGACTCAGCTGTAGTTAAATCCTTGGCCAATTCTCCGACCACAAAGGTTTGTTGCGCACTCAAGAGTTTTGATACGGATCTCTTGGGTCGATACTCTGATCTCGGAAGACTCCTCAGAGTCGTCATATACATGATTCGTTGGATTAAACATCGCCGACAGCTTGCGGACCCTGAACCAAAAATGAAATTTATCACCGCGAAATAATTGAAGACCCCATTTCATGTCTGCGTTCGCCTGAGTCAATCCCTATGGCCCATCGATACTGATCGCATCATAAGAATTGGACACGGAGAGAAATCTGTTGCGTGTATCGCATCGGACGGTATTGCTCTTGTCGCAAGCGAGTGTTCGATGCAGATAATGTAAAAGAAGATTGCAATCATCGGTCGGTAACCGTGCTGCCTTAGTATCAAAGTGTCCAATGCGAAAAGGGCATGCGCACTGACGCGCCGAACGCACCAATACTTCCATGCTGAAAACGCATGGAGTAGTCGGTGCGAAAATAGTACTGGTCCCGAGCGATTTTAAGATTTTCGGACTGCGCATGCTTGCGGTTACGATAGGCAACAAGTAGACGCGTTCAGTGTTGTTGTTTGTGGTTGATTCTCGTGGACGGACGATTATGGTCAGTGATTTTTCGTGATGTCAGTACAGTGTTTTTATGTGAAAAATTTGTGTTATTGTGAAAGCAACTGAAAATTATCAACTGCTGCTTGTATGACATCTCAATAATAAGGTAGGAGACTGTATACATATATATGTTCGCTTGTCGCCTATGGTAACCGCAAGCATGCGCAGTTCGAAAATCTTAAAAACGCTCGGGACCCGTACGATTTCTGCACGGACTACTCCGTGCGTTTTCAGTATGGTAGTATTGGTGCGTTCAGCGCATCGGTGTGCATGCCTTCTTCGCATCGGTTTTCGGCGTTATTCCAACTAGAGATTCTCATACAGAAATTGCACGAATCGAGGCGATTTTAGTATGGCACACGTGCTACACTTTCCGCATAGTACGTTCCCATGCAATACTCGCAACAGATTTCTCTCCGTGGAGGTCAACGACACAATTCCGGCTTATCGTATGCAGAGAGACACCAACTAGTGATCGATGGCCGCTGTTCAGTGGGCAGGCCAACACATCAATTGGGCGCACCAACGCTCACTACACGACAGTTTTCGAACGACATACGCTTACATGCTACATCGTGCTTGGATTCTTGGAGAAAAAGGGAAACTCCGCTCTGACTTGACGAAATGTGTTATTTGTACTCTCTCTCGAGCTCGGCCATCCAACCAAGTGATGGCTCCTATCCCAGCAGCGCGTGTCACTCCGAGTCGGCCATTTTCAAAGACCGGATTAGATTATGCGGGACCCTTCCAAATACTATCCGCTAAAGGCAGAGGCATTCCTTCAACCAAAGGCTACATCGTCGTCTTGGTATGTTTCGCTACCAAAATGTTGCACCTCGAACTCGTTGGCGATATGACAACCGACAGCTTGATGGGAAATTTGACGAGATTCTTCAGTCGCCGAGGCAAGTCTTCAGAGATGTGGGGCGACGTCACGTATTTCCATCAGGCTGATTTCGAGTTACGGGAAGCTTTTGAAT
This sequence comes from Andricus curvator, assembly GCA_932195095.1. Taxonomy (NCBI): domain Eukaryota; kingdom Metazoa; phylum Arthropoda; class Insecta; order Hymenoptera; family Cynipidae; genus Andricus; species Andricus curvator. Next base: position 9,432 of record CAKNYM010045878.1, on the reverse strand, counting down.
CTTTGCAGCTTAGTTGGACATAGGTTTCTGGATCGCTCGCGACACAAAAGGTAACAGGGCACTTTTTCTCTCAGGAGCTACTCCCTTTGGGGGCCTCTGGAATGCCGGGGTCAAACTGGCAAAGACACATTTCAAACGCGTTTTGGAAAGCTGTCGGCTCACCTATGAAGAGTTTAGCACGCTCTTAGCCAGCATTAAAATGGTTCTCAATAGTCGCCCACTCACTTCATTGACGGGCGGTCCTGAGGATCTCGACGCTTTGACTCTAGGTCACTTTGCCATTGAAGGACCGTTGGTCTCAATACCCGAGATCGAAATGCAAGAACAAAATATCGATAAAATTACCCAATGGAAGTTAGCCTGAGCTCTCCGCAATCAGTTTTGGAACCGTTGAAGTCTTGAGTAACTATGCTCACTTCAGCAGAGAATGAAATGGACTCGTTCTCGAAGGAACCTTAAGGTCAGAGATATGGTTGTGGTTGTCGACCCTAGTCTCCTGTCAGTCAATGGGTGATGGCCTCTGACTCGCATTCTCAAGACCCACCCACGCAAGGACGGTCTTGTACGAGTTGCCACCATCAGAACCTCTAATGGCGAATATGTGCGGCCAATCACCAAGTTCGAATCGTCGCCTTTGGATGCTTTGCGGAACAACCACTTGAAACTATGTCAGTCGAGGCGAACCCTGGAAATTCGAGCTCTACGGCGGGCGGCTAGCAGATAGTAATTCTGGGAACGAGGCGGGCGGTATGTTTGGTTTCAGCTCGTCTCGAGTCGGGGGCGTCACTTGAGGGCCGTCAAGTTTTCTTTCATCGGCTGTCGCGCGCCAACTCTCTCAGTTACTCTTCATACTCCGACCAGAGCGAACGTGCTTCATTTCCTCACGAGCGTAAATAAGCAGTATAACTCAAACATTGTATTACAGTTCCAAATAATAAATTCAGTTATCTCATAAGTGCATCGACAATTGAATCACCGATCTTCCGTCACTCACCCTTTCCACAGAAGGAACAATTCAATTATCAACTCAGACTAGTTACCAATTTTTGACTGTTTCATACATCCCGTTTCTAAACTTCGGTAATGAACAAGTAAGTAAGTATACCATTAAGCCATTTCCCTTTCAGGGTAGGCGTGACACTACCCGGTTCGGGTAGTGTTTCTAGGTGGATAGTTTCTTGTAGTAAATAACTACAAGTGTGGGCTCAACACACCCACGATGTGCCAACAGCACGCAGTATTATCGAATGGTCACCCATACAAGTACTGACCGCGCCCAACGCTGCTTAACTTCAGTGATATGACGAGAACTGGTTTTTTCAGTGTGGTAATAATAAGAAATAATAGAAATATAAGTATAATTAGAAATATCAAATACCAAATTTAGCAGCCCAAAATGCTCTCAGAAGAGCGAATTAAATGTTTTCTTGACGATAAAAGTGAAGTATGTAGCTGAAGCAGTTATAACCTCTTTTTCCCTGCTGAAAAACATACGACGCACCTATTAAAACATAACATTTTCACCTTTTTTCGCCAAAACTGTTTTTTTCATAATTAATCTTCTGACGCGTATTCTGAAACAGAAATTGCATCAAACCTAACGATATTCCCTAAAATCCTGAAAATTGTATTAAAATACCTTGAGTGCCATTAACAGGCCTTAAAATTATTTGAAACTCCCTTGGAATTTTTTAAAATATCTTAAAAAGCTCATAGGTCATCAAAATTATTTGAAATTGCTTGATAATTTTTAAATCTCTCCAGAATTTCTTGGAATCTTTGGAAATTTCCTAAAATATTGAAAATCCTTTGAAATCCTTCAGAATCCCTTGAAGCTTTTTGAAGCTCTTGAAAATTCTCAGAAATCTTTAAAAATACCTTAAAATTCGTTGAAATCATTTGAAATAATTAAAATATATGGAAAATCCCTCAAATCTGTTAAAATATATTAAAACCTTATTGTTATACGGGCAGAGCAATAACTGCCCATAGTGGACATGTCATGAAAGACTTCTGGTTTGCGAAAATAATCCCCCAGGTACTCGTTTCTGAGGCACACCAGTGAATCACATTCACAAAGTATGTGATAAGTTGTCTCCTCAGGAAAGTCACACTTTTTACAACAAGGGTTGTCTTCAATCCTCATGTTGGTCAAATGTTTCCTCAGTCAGCAGTGTCCAGTAAGCATCCCTACTATGTAGACTAATCTTCCTTCCTAACTTGTGCAAGAGTTCATTAGTCCTCTAAGTACATGTGCCAGATATGAAATTCTTAGAATGCACCATTTTGTTGGTTTCCTTCCAATATCTCGCTAGCTCTCCCCGAGAGCCATTTACCAATTGCTCCTTTCGCCGAAGCGTACTAGATACCGCAGTAGGGTTCTGGGTCAATCAGAGGCTGTGAAGCTTTGGTCTGAGCCAGTGCATCTGCTTTCTCATTAACTTCAATATTTTGAAGGTCGGGAATTCAGATCAGACTGGCCCAGTTTTCACTGGCAACCTAAAGAAGGTCTTCAAGGCGAATCCAGAATAGTTTTGCAGTAAACTCTTCAGATGTAAGAGCCTGAAGTGCTGCTTGGCTGTCAGAACAAATGTAAATGTGGTGGCCTTCATCAGCCGACTCACAAATTTCCTCTAGGCAAGCTTTAATACTTATTATTTCGGCCTGGAAAACTGTAGGGAATGTGCCTAGTGCTTTTGTTATCTCAGCTTAGGGTTTCTTCCCATAGATTCCAGTCCCTGTTCCCAAGAAGTCTTTAGAGCCGTCTGTATACGAAACGAGACCTCCTTGTTTGAATACTTCTTTCTTTCTCCTTTCAGCACGTCATTCTTCTCTTCTTGGGAAGGTGACCTTCAAGGGTTTTATAAAGTGTAACTTCCTTAACATAACATCGGTTTGCATAGCCAGAACAATATCCTCGCCAAGCATGCACTTACTGATATCATCTGTCATCTGTCATGATAGATCTGTCACCTCAGCAGTACAAGGGTTGCCCCGTACTCGGACTCTATAGAATTTCGCTGCCACAATCTTCCTTATGAAAAAGTACAACAACGGTATGTTCAGAATGACCTCACGAGCTGCTGTTGTTTTCATAGCACCAGCGATCGCCAAGCAGAAAACCCTTTGGAGGCTAGCCAGTTGTATTATAGTACTGGTAGTTCAGTCCATGGCAAACAGATCGTTGATGAATATGCTATTATGGGTCTGATTATCATTGTATATAACCAATAAGTAATCCTGAGTTTAAAGCACCAGGTTTTCCCTATTGCGCATCAACAGGCCCATAAAGCCATCTGAGCTTTCTTTATCATTGCGTCGAGATGGAGTTCGGAGGTTAATTTAGGGTCAAATATTACTCCTAAATGCTTTGCTGATTTTAAAAATTCTACTTCCCTACCGTAGAACTCAAGATTTCTAAAACTAGAAAGCTTCCTTCTCCTGGTCAAATGCATGAGTTCCTTCTTGTCCCGGTTAACGAACAAAAAAACGGTCCTTGCACCATTGCTCTGGTAAGTTGAGCGCTGACTGCTAGAGTTCCACTAAGAGAGGGGTCTTCAAAATCTACAGGTTTAGATTGACCCAGGATCGACTGGCTATTTTTAGGACCTACCAGTTTTTATCAGGGATGTACCAAGCAAACTTAGAGAAAATGTATCACCCCTTGTAAGAAAATCTTAGTTGGAAGGGTTTGGTTGATAAACCTGAACCTCTAGGGTCCCACTTTTTCTGCTGTGCAAGAAGTGACTCTTTGAGGCACTTCGACTCAGGTAAAGGATAGGGATCCTTCTTGACAGTTGTGTGTCAAAGCTAAGTAGAACCGACCTATTAGCCCGTGATGGCCAGTAGATACCGGATCTACCTTTGGAGACCCCTGCACTGAGTTGCTCCCATGCTTCCCTGTTACCAGGATCGCCAGGTCATCTACATAGCTTTGATTGTAGAAACCCGATTTATTTAAAACACGAATCAGGTCATCAATGATCACTGGGTGGATAAAAGAACTCCTTCCTGTGGGCATCCTCTTGGAACATTAGCGAACACACTTTAGGCTGAGCGGTCTAAATGATTTTGCCTCATAGTAGGTATTCTTACCCGGCTTTGAAATGAAGATTTCCTTTACCTTCCTCCATGCTACCGGGGTGTTTCCCATTGCGAAGCATGTCCGAGAGATGCCGAACAATGGACTCACCAAGGACGGAAATCCTTCTTGAATTATTGCAGGAAATATTCTATCATCTTCTGCAGCTTTGAATGGTTTAAATTGTTTGACTACCCATCAAATTTTGGAATGAGTGAAATTGTATTCATTATTCATTATTAATTGAATCACTATATTTTCACTAATTATCAGCGACTAAATTTAAGCTACAACAACTAGTAGAATTGACTTGGCATTCAGTTCTATTCAACTCATTCAAATTTAGAAAGTGTTTGTACAGTGTCTTTCTTTAACCAAAATAACTGGCTTGGAACACTAAGAGAGGATTGTACAACAATTCGGTGTCATCCGGTATATCTGTAAAGTGTAGCTCAAGTATGTAAAGTATGTTTGAAGTATAGGAAAATATATCTGAAGTATATGAAAATTATGGCTATAGTATCTATAGCCGTATTATTGGTGATAGGAGATAACGCTAATAAATAAAATGTTGATTGTAACTTTAATTATTTGACTGTATATCATCTCTAATTTATGATTAAATATTCCATCTAAATAAAAGTTTAATTCAAAGTTTTCAAGTGTTTGTGACAGTAATACTATATGGTTAGAAATCAATTATTCTCGATTTCTTACCCATGTATAATATAAGAAGAATATAAATTGTCCATTATAGAGCCTCATGTTCTATGATGATTTCCCATGAAGCTGAAAACAGGAATGTAAGCTTTTGCCTTGCCCTCGCGAATAATCTTGAATATTTATTTTTCTCAAGAAATAACTAGAGCCGCGTACTTTTTATATTATCGAACAATGATTAATAAATCTTATATTGATTATTTTTACTCGGGATTCCTTTCTTCCCATTTTTGCATTGTGCTAGATGGCTCGGAAATGATTTTGAACAAAAAGTTAGCTTTGTATACGCGATTACAAGTTTATATGATGAACTGCTGGCAAGTAACCAAAGTATAGAATCTTCTACAATCAGCATAAAAAGAAGATTCAAAAAGTAATAGTTGATGAGAAAGAAGACACCATTAAAGCCAGTGAATAATGTATGTATTTCAAAAAATAGAAGATTAAAAAACTTATTTTCAAACCATGAATTTTTGAATTCTTGAAGACTCTTTCCAAGAGCATCGAGTGTGGCGTAAAAACGCTTACGCGATACATTATTGTTTTTTTTAAGTATTGGTCTGGTTACCCAGATGATGCATAACCTTCTGCATCATCATCAGGATAATGTCTTTGATTGTGGAAAGTATGTTGGTCTCGGTCAGAAAAAGGTCCACGATAACCCCTTATACTTGGATGATCCGGCGTGCGTTCAGGTGAGGAATTCAGAGACATTGTCCTGTCGCTGTCAGATATTGTCTTGTCGCTGTCATAATTTGGCCTGCGTCTTGTACGTGAGGTATATTCAGATATTGTCCTCTCATTGTCAGAATTTTGAGATATTGTCCTCTCACTGTCAGAATGTTGAGATATTGTCCTCTCGCTGTCAGAATTTTGGGATATTATCCTCTGTCTATTATGATTTAGAAATATTGTCCTCTCGCTGTCATTATCTTGAGAAGCAGCTGTGTTTTCTGTCCTGCGATTTCCACGATTTCTTGAAGCCTCTTTTAATTTACGTTTATTAGGTGCGGCACTTAAATATTTTGATATCCCAGTGTTTGCATGGCCTTGAGCAGATGCTGGGTATTCCGTCCTGAGAAGTCTCGTATCTACATTTGACAAGTATAAAAAAAAATTATTATTATATAAGGGGTCGACCACTCTCATTTAGCATGCACGAGGAATATATTCTCAAAGAATACTTTGAAATACTTTAGAATATATCGGCACTTTTGTGATTCTTGAAAGAAAATTCTAGTGCATATTTTAACATGTGGTTGGAATAATATTCATGAATAAAACAGAATTGGGGAAAAATATTTCGTTCAGTTGAACGTTCAGAATTTCATGTACATGAATACAGGGTTTGTATAAAAAGTATCGGGAAAAGTTTTGCAAAAATAGATTTATTTCAGATATTGCTACAAAACCTTAAAATTCTTCAAAGTACATCCCTTGACCGTCGAAACACTTTTGCCAGCGGCTTTTCCACAACTCGAAGGCTCCCTGATAGGCGGATTCCACAAGGTCCTTGAGGGTACGCGTGCAGGCTTCTTTGACGGCACCAAAGATATTAGTTCCTAGATGCGGCAAGGGATTAGTAGGGCCACATACCGGTAGTTGGCGCTCCAGGCAAGTTTGTGGTCGTTGCATATATATATATAATATATATAGCTATCATTCCAGTGTTACGGACACATACCTGTAGAGGCGCTGCGAAAGCCGCTTATTTTCGTGGCGCCAAGTCGTAGATTTTTAAATCCATATTTTTAATAATCTACTTTTCTTCCAGAAATTAGGGAAAATATAATTAGGACGATAATCAAAGAGTTCATTTAAATTACTGAAAACTGATACGCTGTTGTATAAGTCCTTAAAATGTACATATTTAGTAACTGTGCCTTTATATCTTATCCAAAATTATTCCTATTGTTCTATAAAAGTCCAAATTGTTCAAAATCCCGATATTATTCTTCCTTCTCAAAAAGTTTTGAATAATAATTTAGATATATTACGAACTTCTGTTAAAATTTGGACTTTTGAAACACAATGGATCCATGGACCAACCAAAAATACCGAAAAAATGAATACCCAATACATAAATTGATGAAAAGAAAAAATACCGAATTCTAAATGTCAGGATTTTTAAAATGATAAAATCCAATTTCATTGAATTATAAAATTTTAAAATTGTACAATTAACAAATAATAATCAGGTAAATGAATTAGTAAATATTTCTAATAAGTAATTCCTTAATTACATTTTCAGATTCAAATCTAAAAAAAAAAAAATAAATCAATGAAATCGAGTTCACTTTTTATCGGACAATTTTTTAATTTCTCCAAAATTTTATTTTGTGAATTGAAGAATTTTTGGGGTATTTAATAATTTCTTATTTGTACAATTCTGAAATTTTATAAATAGTTAAATCTGGATTTCGCAAACTTGAAAATTAGGCCACATAAAATTCGGTATTTTTAATTTATTCGTCAATAAATTTGTCAATTCGTGTAATAGGGATTCATTCCTTTTCGGTATTTTCGGTTAGTCTCTGGATCCAATAAAATATACCTTTGCACAGGATTCAAGAAAGTAACATTTTCAATGAAGTACAACATGAAAAGAATATTTCTTTTCGCATCTGTCAATTTTTTCTCGTTAAAAAAAAAACCATAAAAAATATAACAGCTAATTATTTAAACTAAAAATAACTCAATATTGAAATTGAATTTTCACTGAGTAAAATTTCAGAATTAATTACAACATTATTTCTAAAACATTATAATTCCTATCGGCTACCGCATTCCTTTCAGGATACATTTTTTTTATTTGAAAAACAAATTTTTAAAACAAAAAAAGTTCAATAAATTTGAAAAAAATTATCTTTTCATAGGAGTTATAATTGTTTAAAATTAGCTTGGTTAATTCTGAAATTCCATTTTATGAAAAATTTCGTTTATATTCAATTAAATACAATTTTCATTTATAAATAAATAATAAAAATAATAAAATATATAAATTAATAATGTTGATAATTTTGATTAAAAATGTCAATTGTTTATATTATATTAAATTATCTATTTATTTATTGTTTATATTATTTTACGAAAAAAAATTAAAATACATATAAAGAAGACCACGTGGTAAATTTAAATACCGTAAAAACCCTTTTTTCACTCAGGAGGTCTCAAAACGTAGAGAGATATGTCAAAAAGCCTTTTAAACTCGTAACACTTAAATGTACATATGTATATATAGCTGTATATAGTTATGAAATTAAAAATTAATCATTAATTTTAAGCATAGTACGTAGTTTAGAAAATAAGTTAAAAACCAAAAAAAAACACGAAACAAACAAAAAAAATTAGAAATATGTTGCTTTCCTACTAATAAGTGCATTTTTTCCAGGAAAAAACATAAGAAAAAATTGGTTTTAAATTCACGAATTTTTATAAAATATCATACAAATAACATTTTTTTCTTATGTGATAAGTCGTGGCATTTGAATTAACCCATTTTTCCCTCTCAACGGATTGTTCACCTTGGCGCATGGGGTAATCCTTAAATTAAGTTGTATTCGGTAAAAAATTTTAATTCAGGGACACAACTTCCCAATTATTTTTTATCTCTAAAAATTATTTTTAAATCATTCAAATTTATTTTCCATTTTATTTTGTTTTTAGTAGACATACAAAATACCTATTTATTAAAAAAAATTAATACTTCATTCATTAATATATAACTGCCAGAGTACTGCATAATTTATGGGATACTCCTGGTGAGAAGGCTCAGCAAACTGTGGAGATTTAATATATCATTTCATTTTATTTATTTAACTGAGTTTTAAATTAAATTTTACTATTTATGATAAAAATAACAGTCTTCTTTTTAATTTCTTTTAATATACTCTCCAACGTTGAAGTCAAGAAACAATCCAAATACTGTCATTTTTAATTTATAGTAATAAAAATCCGTATTTTAATTAATATATCTGTTAATCCGTTTTAATATGTTGAAAAAACCTAATATACGTAAATTTATAATATAAAATAAGACTCATCAAAATAAAACAAATTTTGCTTCATTTTTCTACCGTCTACTTGTTATTTACTTCACTAATTCGAATAATGCTTCATTTACTCAAATTATAGATAGAGATTTAATTTGACAAATAAATAAAATATTTTTTGTTCGACCAAAATTTTGTTTATTAAAGTAGATTGATATTTATTTGAAACTATTTTGTTAAAGCCTTGTAAGAAATTCAACTTGGTATATGTATAGTGGAATAAGTATGCCAAATTTTATCAATTTATCTGTACACGTTCACCATATATTGCAGAATCGCAAAAAGCTTGACATACTTACACTCACACATGCATACTACCGGACAATTTTTCAGGACGTCAAATTATATATATTCCTCTTGCAATATATTCAGAAAAACCGTTTTTTGGAAACTGGATTTTGACACCACTACAAAGCTTCCTCTATGAGGAAGTAATTGCCGAAAATAATATGGAACCGAATTATAAATGGACAAATGTTTAAATTTCCAATATCCAAATTTATCGAATTATAAAATTTCCTAAAATTAATTTAATTTCAATAATTGGATGAATTAATTATTCAATATATATATATATAT
>CAKNYM010045877.1:11177-38158 GCA_932195095.1 Andricus curvator | reverse complement strand
TGAGAAATTCCAGTAGATCTTACACTGATCATTCTCCACAACGGACTCGAGTTCCCCCTGGGCGTATGGCAAGACGGGCAATAGATCAACACCATAGAAGTGCCTCAGATGGTAATATAACACTTTTAGAGCCGCATTGTGTCTCTCTATGTACCCGTATCGTGCATATTTTGAGCATCCACTGAGAACATGTCCAAGTGTTTCTGGCTCTTGCTTGCACCCTCGGCAGTTGGTATCGCCTACAGGTATATTCATTATGCGCTCGCGGTAAACTAAGGTGTCTATAACGCCATCTTGACAGGCAAACAGAAATCCCTCAGTCTCCGATTTTAATCCAGCAGACTTGAGAAACATGTTGGACAGACCCATCGAGAGCTCTTCTCTACGTATAATGCCGTAGAATTTACCATGAAGGGGCTTGTCAGCATGTTCTCTTAGTAGAAGCGTATGTTCTGCTTCCTGTACACGACTTTTGAGCACCAAAGGTGTTAGTGATGTTAGGCCATGTGTAGTGTCGCTGGAATCAAATGGGAGGCCAAGCTCCTCTGCGGCCCTATCTGCGGCACGATATAGAAACGCCGCAGCATTGACGACTTCATGTTGATGTACTAGTCGCATAAGAAAATCTGTGCTGTTTAGAACTGAGCAGGCTGTAGCCAGAACCGTTCTGCGATGAAGACACTCTAAGCTCAGCAAGCCTCTACCCCCTTTATCTCGAGGGAGATATATTCGAGGTACGGAAGATCTAGGATGATGACTTCGATGGATTGTCATCATCTTGCGTGTGCTTCGGTCAAGTTGCTTCAACTCATCGACGTTCCATTTTACTGCACCAAACGTGTAGAGCAGTATAGGAACGGCCAGCATATTGGTCGCCTGGATCTTATTCTTTCCAGATAATTCGGAAGCCCAAATTTTTCTGAGAATTTGGCGATACCTTTTTCCAAGGGCCGTTTTTAACGCAAGCACATCATGGGTTTCCGCTTGCGGTATTCCAAGATATGTATATGTTTCTCCAATACCAAGATGTTGAATGGTATTTCCGCCGATGAGTTGAAGATCCTGATCGTGACCCGATGATGTAGTTTCTAGTCTTCCTTGGTGTAGGTGGACGCAGGCACACTTGTCCAGTCCGAAGCTCATGCCAATCGCTTTAGAGTACCTATTTACCGCCTCCACAAGGATGTTAAGGTCCTCTTTCGAGGAAGCAAAGAGTTTAAGGTCGTCCATGTATAAAAGGTGGTTGACCTTATATTCTCTTTTGTTCGGCGGGCCACATAGGTATCCAGAGCTTTTGCCTCGGAGCACAATAGATAGAGGCAAGAGGGAGATGCAGAAAAGTATCGGACTTAGAGAGTCTCCTTGGAAGACTCCCCTCTTATATGTGATATAGCTTGTAGTCACTTGTCTTTTGTCAGATGTTATGACAAATCTTGTCCGCCACAAGAGCATAAGCTCTTTTATGCATCTCACTATTTTTGGATGCACTTCCATGCATTCAATCAGCTTAATAAGTAGCTCATGGTTCGTGTTATCGAATGCCTTACGGTAGTCAATCCAAGCCATGGACAGATTGCGTCGATACCTGATCGAGTCCTGGGTGATACACCTGTCTATTAACAGGTTCTCCCTGCAACCTGCCAGACCTCTCTTGCATCCACGTTGTTCAACTATTGCACTCCATACCGGCTCGATAGATGTTAATATCCTCTCTTTGAGGATGCCAGTGAATAGCTTGTAGCTGGTGTTTAAACAAGCTATGGGCCTGTAGTTCTTTACCGTGCGTCCTTCCACTAGCCACTGCGGGACGGGTTGTTCTCCGTTTAAGAAAGTAGTAAATATACGAGCTAGATGTTGGTGCGTAGAAGTAAACTTCTTCCACCAAAAGTTGTTGATTTTATCTGGCCCTGGCGCTGAAAAATTCTTAGTTCTAGCGATAACTTTCTTCACTTCTTCAGCAGTAATTAGTGGACACTCTTCCTCTGGACCTTGTAACCTTTGCCTTTGGCAAAAGTTACGAAAGAGTGATATATCTGAAGCGTCTTCATTTAGCTGATAAGTATCTCCATATACTTGTTCCCAGAAGACTTGAATCTCTTCTCGACTAGGCGGATTTTTAACGGCACGTGACGTTTTATTGAACAGACGGGAAGGATGAGTAGAAAATGTGGAATTTTCCTGAATCCACTTTACTCGCCGTTCAAGGCGCTGTTTCGCTGTTGAAAGAGATCTTATTTTTTGCGTCCAGTGCTGCTTGATGGTCAACAGTTTACACTTGTTCAGCGTGTGATTTGCTTTCCTTAAGTTTCGAGCAAGTGCCCTAACTTTTGGAGTGAATTTTTTATTTAATGTTATGTAGCGAATCACGCACTGAATATTTGATGCATGCCGTCTCGCCGTTTCAATTTTGAATTGAAGCTGTGCAATACGCTCGCGAGTCTTACTCAGACGTACTGAAGTTTCGTTACTTCTACTGTCGCTAAGCAAGGACACCGCCTTCTCGTAAACAACACAGTTCAGATTCCAGAGATTAACATCTTCGGGGAGCAAATCGGGGAGAGCAGTATTAGCTTCAGCTAATTTGTCCATCCTGAGAAAGACTTTTTGGTGGATAGATCTCACACTTCTCATGTTAGCATTATCGGCTATCTGCAAAGGTGGTCTTGCTGGAACGGGTGGAATGTTCGATGGAGGATGTTGCTCTTCTTCTTGTTGATAAAGAGCTTCATATCCGTTTTTTCGCAAAAAGGATACCTGATCTCTTAAATACTGAGGCGTTTGATGAGCATATTCCGGGTGCATATTGACCCAACGGTCATGTCCTCTTCGCGCCGGTGAGCTTCTTTGCCAACAGGTAAGGATGTCTCTCCTGAGTTGGTCAGACCATTTAAATCGATGTTCTCGCGTTTGTCCGGGGCCATTGCCTGGTCGTCGCCTCGGTTCGGTCCTATTGCCACTCCCAACTGAACCATGGCCTCCATCCGAGAGAGGCCTATTGTGGGTGGCACTGCGCGATACTGGTGTCGTAACCGCATAATTCATTGCATTGGGGAGTTAGCCCAAAGCAACGTGGCTGACTGCAAGAGCCGGAGCTCTATTATTATTATTATTATTATTATTATTATTATTATTATTATACCATTAAGCCATTTCCCTTTGCATACTACTCTAGCTTCCTTCACGTCCATGCATTTTTTTATGCAAGCCCTCGTGTTTCTAAGGCTTCTTATGTTTCTTCGGATTAGTGTCTCATTCACAGATTCTAACCATTCTTTTGACGGTCTTCCTCTGGGCACTCTGCCATTTAGACCATTATACACTTGCTTCGTTAGTCGTTCATCGTTCATTCTTTCAACATGTCCAAACCATCTTAACTGATTTCTTTCCCATGTGTCAACTATTGTCTCTTTTGCACCACATTCTTTGAGGATTATCTCGTTTCGGACTTTGTCCATCAGTGTTTTTCCGCATATTGTGCGAAGAGGTTTCGTGCCAATCGCGTTAATTTTACTCCTGTCCTTCTCTTGATAGGTCCATGTCTCGCTACCGTATAGTACAGTCGGTACGAATATAGAATTATGTATGGCCATTTTAGCTTTTTTTGATATGTTTTTATTTCCGAGAGTGGACACTAGTCTACCGATAACCTGCTTACCCTTATTTATGCGCCTATCTAACGCCCCATCTATTTTTCCGTCGCTAGTGAATAGGCTACCCAGATATACGTACTTGTCAACTTCTTCTAATCTCTCATCATTTAGGAAAATGTTGCACATTGTTTTCTCATTTTTTCCCTGAAACACCATGATTTTTGTTTTATTTACGTTAATTTTTAGTCCCATGTTCTTCATGCTTGTATTAAGTTTATTCAACATTCTTTGCAAGTCCTCGATTGATTCTGCCATAATAATCTTGTCATCTGCGAAAGCTAACCCACGTACCTTCACTGTTTCGAGATCTACGCCTTCTTCGTCGAAGAGGGCCATTTTTAGACACTTATCCATAAATATGATAAATAGCCATGAGGACATAACGCATCCTTGTTTCATGCCATTTACTCTTACACTCGCTTTACTACCTGTATATATTGATTTTATTGCTTGTAGGAGCCATCCATTGACTCCGTACTCTTTAAGGACTTTTTAAAGTTTACTTCTATTTACCTTGTCAAATGCTTTTTCTACATTTCAATAAATTTATGTGATTACAATTCATAATATGCATTGATATTTAAACAGATGTGTCTTCATTGTCTTGTTTTTATAATTAAAAAACGTGCGCATCCTATGAAAAAAACAATTTTGTTAATAAAAATTGTATTGCACTTTGTGTCGATTTTCCAAAAACTTAATTTGTTTATTTTCAAGGTTATTTTTTTACGATTTAAACAAAAAATACGCATCCTATCAAAAACTGATTATTAACGAATTTGTATCTCTTTTTTTGGGTGAACAACTTTTGTTTATCAGTTTTTTTGTCGTACTTTTTGTCGTTTTCCACAAATTTCTCATTTTTACGTTCAATGTTATTTTTTACGATTAAAACCAAAACGACGCATCCTATTCAAAAGTGATTATTGAAAAAAATGTGTAGATGAGTTTCAGGTGCACAATTTTTGTTTATTCATTTTTTTTCCGTAGCTTGTGTCGTTTATCCAAAACTTTAATTTATTTCATTTTCAATGTTATTTTTCACGATTGAAATATAAACTACGCATCCTATTAAAAAATGATTAATAACAAATTTGTAGCTCTTTTTTAGGTGAACAATTTTTGTCTTTTTATATTTTTCGTAGCTTGTGTGGTATGTCCAAAAATTTAATTTTTTAATTTTTAATATTTGTTTCTTACGAATAAAACGAAAAATACGCGTCCTATCAAAAAGTGATTTATAACATATTTGCAGATCTATTTTGGGAGTACAATTTTTCTCTTCTTATATTGTTTAGTATCTTGCATAGTTTAACCCCAAAATGGATTTTTTTATTATTTTTTGTGCGATAAACATTTTAATTTTCAATTGTTCAAGAAAATTAAAAAAATTGTTATGATTATCTTGTAGGGCTTTCAAAAAGCAACGTTTTTCTTTTCTTGGCTTTTTTTTCATATCGTGCGTTGTTTGGTTTTCTGAGTACTACAAATAGCCGTCCATAATAATTTAAATCTTAAAAAAAAATGGTCTCAAAAATTTTGAAAATTCTCTCACTTTTTTAATTATGCATTATGGTCTTCCTAACGTCTTCGTTCCTACTTTCGTATCACAAATGGTAAAAATGTTTTTCATTTGGTGTAGAATGCTCAGTCGGATCTCTTAGAACCACGATTCGAATCTTTATGAGACATTAGTGAGAAATTTTGCATCATCGCATAACCAAATAAAATGGTGATCCTTCTTCTCAGGATCACCGTTTTTTCCTACTTATGATCTATAAATTAAGAAAAAGACCAACCAGTGAGGGCAGTACTGACTTTACCGCACTGTACTTCAGAGATTTATTATCTGTTGACCTACAACAGCGACGTCAAGATTATTGGCAAGGCAAGCTCATTTTTACAATAATCTCGCGTATGAAAATTATTTCTGCTTTATGAAAAATAAGGTTTTTCTACGCCTATGGGAAATTTCCATAGCCCTTTAACGTTGTCGGAAATTCACGAGATTTGATGGGAAAGGCGCCCTGATTTCCACGAATTTACGTGCTCTTTCCAGAAAGCTCAAAGGCGAGTAAATTCAAATTGTCGCAGCTGAGGGACACGAAGATTTCAGACTGCGTTTATGCCAACAAACATTACGTCAAACGCGTTGTTATCCAATTAAATTCTCATTCTTGAAACTCCAGATTTATCAGAACGGACGAAATACATTTAAATACTAAGGAGGAAAACCATTCAATTTTTTGAGAGAATTACCCATCAATTATCAAGGTGATTCATTTACCTTTTTGAAGATTCTTCAGTTATAATTTATAATTTCTCTTGCTCAATTGTGAATTGACAGACTCTTGGCCAAGAGAAATTTTCGAAATAAAAGAAATTTACCGGGAAAAAGCACACTCGCTTTATTTCTGAAAATTACGCTTTTTTAAATACCTTCATTGTTTTTATTCCTTTAAACCCCTTTGGATTAGGAAAGGAATGCATGGGCATTGGAATATTTCATCTCTTCCTTCTTCATGCATCCACAGACTCGAAGGAAGCAAGGAATCGAGAGCCTGCACCCAGCCCTATGCATTGACGTTAGTTCACGCAGCTTCTTGGCGTGAGCTGAGTTGTAGGTGGCGCTGGGTGGCATGTAAACATGGTAAAAATACCAAAAAATATTGTTTTTTTAACAATATACAATAGATATCAATAATAACTGAAAAGAGACGTTAAACTAAATATTTATTTTTTAAAACCTAGTAATATACATAAAAATAGAATTAGATTAGTTTCCAATATTGCATAAATATTTTTTTAAACCATTATGAATAATTAAACATATCAATTATAAAATTCTATTGATCAATTAGGGGACAAAAATTGTACGACTAAATAATATCCAATTTATTTTAATTAAGTAATTAATATAGGTATATATATATATATATATATATATATATATGAAAATTTCCGTTTTATGGTTTTTGTGTAATATGATCCGTTTATCTTTTAATAATAATTATATAAAAGATAAAATGATTTGCATAATATATTGTTCAAAATTGCAGTGTAATTAACAAATTATAATTTTGGCGTGAATTTAGCTATTTTTAATAACGTAACGTAAACCACAACCGAGTGAATATATTGTTACGTTTATAACAGAATACGCCAGAATAGACACAAGAAAAGATAACGTCATTTTTTTTATTCACTCCGACCTCATTCAGAATTGTTTAACTTCAAACGATTTACATATCTGAAATTTTACATTCATTGACAATGAAATTGTCCTTCCATTTTTAGCACTTGGAGTTGATATGATTTGATTGGGAAAGTTAACATTTAAAATAATTACAACTATTAAGCCTTTATATTTAAAATGAAACAATTGCAGGATTGTTGAATTGTTTAACTTTCGATACTATTGCATTTTTAATTTTAAGCCCTTCAAATTGTGAAGTTGCACATTTTTTTTTATTTAATTTTTAAGCATACTATGTCTTATTTTTAAGACTCTAAAATTATACTATTTCAACTAAGAAAGCATTCATTTTGAAACCGGTTGTATTTAAAACTGTTAAATTGTGAACAGTTTGATTTATATGATTGAAATTTTTTTGAACATTTCATGACCCGTGTAGGAATGGTAACAGGGATCCGACCGGGAGCCGGCCGGATAGCCCCAGTTTAAACCGGGCGCTGGCCGGGGATACCGGCCGGGATCCGGCTAAAAACGTCACGGTAAACTGGTCGGATTCCGGCTTTCATACCGGCCGGGATCCGGTCGGGTAATCCGGCCACAAAGCGGTTAAAAAATGTTGCTTCTGGCGAGAAATTGGTAACTTGTTTTGTCTTTTAAGGCTCATCGTAAAGAATACGGTGAACATTAAATTTCAAATCAAGTTAATAAATTCTCGTGAGGAAATTGAAGAAGAGTTTCAATAATTGATGCTAGAATCTGCTAGCAATTGTTTTATTTTGGAAACCACGTGGTGATTTGAGGTTAGGAAGGAAGAAAGGGAAAAAATGAATACACAACACTATAAATTAATTAAAAATACTAATTATCCACGCAGTAAGTGGGGTTTTCGAACTGATTACTGAAAGAAGGTTCATTTTAATTATGGATCGCGGTTTTATTTGCGAACTTCGAGGAGACGACACGTGCATTCTCGTTCGATGTTCGAAACTGAAACTTACAAGTATCTACGCCGACGCCAGCGCAGAAGGCGTCAGACATGGCGGTAAATTTGAAAGTGTACAGACTAAAATTTGTCTGAAAATAGAGAAAATTATAAAAATTGTAATAAATCTGCTGTTGCACATTGCAGAATCGATAACAGTTTTATTTAATAAGTTAAAACATTTTAAAAAATCAAATCTTTTTTTTTTAAGAATTCAAAAAGCTAGTTTCTGTTTTGCTGATCTGATAAATCTTTAAATTATACTTTTCAGATAATAATTCATCTAGTATCCGTAAATACGTCTTTGATAATGTCACGGCTCTTAAAAAGGTGTAATTTCTACAAAAAAAAGTATCCTGACCAGTGCCCGGTCGGCTCCCGACCATGAAATCTAACCAGGGTTGTCTCGGCCAGTAACCGGCCGGCTCCCGGCTAGGTGATTCGAGAAAAATGTAGCCCGGCCGGCTCCCGACCGGTTCCTGGCCATGAAACCCAAACAGGGGTAGCCAGGCCGGGATCCGACCAGAAAACTTGTTGTAGTAGGGCCAACCGGGGCAATTTCTGCACGGGGAGTCACATTGAAAATGAAAAGATCACGATACAATGCAAAACAAGTTTGTCATTTGGTTAAAAATAATTTAATTTTGAAGGTATAGTTCTATCATAGTTTATTATTTGGGGTCAAACGCCAGTAGGGCCAGAATTGTTCAATTTTTCAGGCTTCCAATTTGACGCAATAAATAAGCATTGTTAAAAATGATTTTCGAATTTGAGGAAAATACTTCTATTATTAGGTGAACTTTAGAAAGAAATATTTCAGGTTATTCTTTTATCACTTCATTTTATTCTTTGAAGGATTCTCTACGAATCTCTTTGGTACGTTTTTATTTACAAAATTTTATTCAGGAATTACACAATTGTTAATTTTATTGACAATATTTTTCTTAAATACATTTTTTAAAATAAAAATATAATAATCCGTACAACCTGAGGATTAAATAAGAATTGCACAACTTTTACCCAAAGAGAAAGCAGAAACATGTAAGCCTCTAAATAATTGAATGATTTTAAACTGAAATATTTTTTTGAAAGTTCGCCTTCCGCAATCTTCCAAAGTTAGTTACAATTAACAAATAAAAATATTTTCCTCAAGTTTACAAATCATTTTTCAAAATGCTCATTTCTGAACTTGAGATAACTAATAACTAGTGTACATCCTGAAATAGTAAAATAGTTAGACTTTGAACAATATGACCATGTATCAGTAAATGTTTAGTTTTTAATATTTTATTTATATATTTTTTTGTCTAAAAGACCACACTGCTCAGTTTCGTTGATGATAATTTAAACTTTTGATTTTTTTTAATACGGAATTAAACATTTTTCATTTTAAACGTTTCAATTTTTAAAGTGTACAATTTTGAATGACGTGGCTACGTGTACAGAAATGTCGGTACGAATAGCTGAATTTTTTTTGTACGAATTTGAGGACGAAGGGGCTCTATGCACCGAAATTTAGGTACGAATAGCAGGATATTTTCAGTACATGTAGTAGATTGTAGACACTTCGAATTTTTAAAGCTTCATTTTCATTCTGCCACATTTTAGTTGCCCCAAATTTATACTTTTTGAGTTAAAAAAATGTTGAACCTCTGTTTGAAAACCTTACATCAAAAATTTTTTATTCTCTTCGTCAATACGATATTCATTGATATGTTTAGTTTTTCAATGGTTATTACTGTTTTAATTTTCTGTCTGTACGTTCAGAGGGTGTACAATTTCAATCCTTTACGTCATTGTTACAATGATTTATCTAACAGCAGTATCAGAAGTGTCCCGCCCTCTCGCCCGAAATATATACCTGCTTTTCTTTACATCTCCAGGTGTCTCCAGGTTTAATCTTTAAATTAAAAGGATGGGGTACTCGGGAAATTTACTAATGCTAACAAAAGATATTGAGTAAAAATTTCAAGGACACTTTCCTGCATCAAGTTTTAGGTTTCTTGTTTGAATTTTAGAATTTAGATACGTTTCGTGAAATTCTGCGTCGAATGATATATACTTTGAAGACACCATTTTTTGACACCTCATATATATAGGGGCCGTTCAAAAAATGCTGAAAGCTTTTTCCTGACAGATTTGACAGATTTGACAGATTATCACTTTTTCTATGTTAAGTGTGTGTACGTTTTAAAATTGGCGTGAGGCTCGAGGTGCCCTCCTCCGCAAAGGCGTTACGTATTTTTTGAACAGCCTGATATGTAATATTTATTTCTCTCTAGAGCTTATTAAATCACCGAGTGATTAAGAATGTACATTGTCATTAACTAATTAAATCCCCAAGATTAACTATTTTCGGAAGTTTTTTAAGACGATATTGCGAAAAAAATAAAAAAATTCCAAAATTGTATTGTCATATTTTTTCTGATTAATGCCAATTTCTGAACTTACAGCAAAAAGTCTTAAAAATTAAAACTCGAAAATGATTTCAAACTTTAAGACGTTTAAAATCAAAACGTCAAAAATTGAACAATTGTAAACACAACCGACTTGAAATTGTCGTATTGTCTAAGTCAAATCATTTTAATTTCAAAGCTTTTAAAGGTAGACAGTATAATTCCAAAATAAAAATTTTCCCTGTAAATCTAACTTAAAGTAAAAAGTTACGAATAAAATAGTGCTACGTTGTTTTTGTTTGAGGAATCGAGGACAATAAATAGCAATATTAGAATATCAGATGTCAATATCACGTCATTAGCAATCAATAAAGAAATAAATATTAATCAAATTCAAACAAAATTGCATTTAATTTTAACTGTAAATATTTACCAAAAGAAACTTCCAAATCAAGAAAATCATATTAAATTAAATAAAAATCTTTATTCAAACAAAAACCATTTTTTTGAACTAAAGAAATGTCTTTGAATCAAATAAGGCCGTGGCTACACTGAGAAACCCTTGTTTGTATTTCTTGTTAAAAATCACACTAGATTTTACTATCTGAACTTTGCAATGAGGGGCAAAAAGCAAATTTTAATAATATTTACTAACCTCAATAGTAACTCGTAGCTACTTAAAGAATTATAAAATATATTGGAATAAAAGTTAAAACTATTGCATTTATTGTAAAAGACATTTGAAGTATTTATTAACCTCTGTAGTAAAACTGCAAGTCTGCACTACTGCCATTTACTAATTTTGATAGGAGAAAATAGTAAATTTGTTGGATTAATATCTGTAGAAGATAACAGTATTTACAAAGTACTGTAGTAAAATGATGCGCAGGGACCGTGCGCACCGAATTACTAACTGCTTAGCAAAATATGCTACAGTGAGAATAGTAAAAAGTATAAACACGTGTTGCTAACTTTCACACAAGCCTACCTACACACATATTCTACATTTAACGCATAATTCACATTTATTTAAATTAAGAATTGACAACATTAGAAATTACATACATGTATATATTCTTAAAAGATAGTATTATATTATAAAGCTGAAACAGAAAAATCGGGTTAGAAGAAAACGAAGCTGGCGGGAATCGAACACGCGTCTCCGGGACAGCAGTCGGGCGATGATCCATCTACCTATAAGACATTTTGAGACTCAGAATGAAAACTTCCATCTGACCTAAATGATAGAAAGTTTATTGGTTCTAATTCATTTAATCCTTAATTGATTAATATTGATGATATTTTTATAATTTTAAACAACACAATTTTTAATGTAATTAAAATAAGTAAATTTTTTTTTAAATTACGTTTTTTTGCGGATTTTGAATTGAAACATAAATTAAATGTCATTTTCGCTACCTAAAAGTAATTCTAAATTGTAAATCTTCAAAATTAAATTATTTTAAATGTAAATGAAATGTAGGTAGAATATTTATTATAAATTTAACTATTTTTATAACAAAAGACACAATTAAAAGTAAATTTAAAGCATATATTTATATTTCAGGAATACAACATTTTGAAAATTCTTTACGCCACAGTAAAATCTTAACCTCCAATCCGTTGATCGGCGATCGACACACGTCGGATGCACTCGGCTGCGCTCGGTCCAAGGCTCGATACCGTCTGCTAAATCAGTTAATAATATTTGGGACCAATTTTAATAATTGGTATTAACCTTTGTTACAAAAAGTAGAAAATGTGCATAATACACATCGTGTTCCTACAGACAATAGTAATTTCTTCTACATATTTAGTATATTATGTTATTTAAAATACTTATTACTTTTATTCTTTTTGTACAATTTATTAATTTCTCTACTAATTTTTCCTACATAGGATTTTACTACAGAAAATAGTAAGGCTTGCTATTACCAAATAGGAAATCTTCTTATAAAAATAGTATAACTTATTATTTATGTATTAAAATGTCGAAATTTAAGCATTTTGCCCCCATTTGCTATCCGTTTTAGTAATTTTTCTAACCTAAAGTTTCTCAGTGTATGGGTACCGAAATTTCGGTACAGATAGGCGGATTTTTTCGGTACAAATAGGGCTGGAAAAGGGGCTATTTGTACCGAAATTTCGGTACAATTGACCAAATTTTTTCGGTACTTGTAGACACTTCCATCAAATAAAATTTTCTTCGACTGGAGAGCCAATGAATATATTTCTTTAATTCAAGGAAATTTTCTTTGAATTGAAGAATATTTTTTCCGATTGTTCATAGTGAAATTTTTATTTTTAAATTTTTAAATTTTTGAAAGTTATCTTTGAGAACATACAAATTTTTTAACATTATTCACGTAAATTATGATGTAAAGTTAGATTTATGCGCATATTGTATAGCCATCCCAGTTGTAGGCTATTGTTATTAGCTAACAAAACATCGCAATATACCTATAATTAAGTATATATAACTATTGGCGAATTACAGGTGGGCTATAGTTCTTGGTTAAGATAAGAGGTGTCAAAAAATCTTAAATATATAAAAGCTCTATTTTCCAAGATGCAAAAGACCGATTTCATATATGATTTCATATGAATGGGAAAAGTTTTTAAAGGAATTTCAGCTTTTAAAAATTCCTACAAATGTTCACAACAACACGAGATAGGAAAGGAAGTCTAAAGAAAGGATTGTTGATTTTTATTGAAGGTAGCTCGGAAAATAAAATAAAATTGCTTTGAGCAATTTAATCTTTAACTATGCTTAATTGCGTAGAAAATTCGGAGTATGCAGATGCAAAGAACTGCGATCTATAAAATATATGTTTTTGAAAAATGTAATTTTTTACCTGGAAAACCGGAAAATGACCTGGAAATCCGGAAAATGGTCTGGAAGTTTTTTTAAGTTTCAGTGGCTACTCTGTATTAATAATGCGTGATAACATCGAATAGAGGTATATAAAAATTTTTTTGGATAAAAATAGCGGGTACCTGCAAAGGGGACTAGTTGTACAGAATTTTTGGTAAAAATAGCCTAATTTGTTTGGTACACGTAGACACTGCCTATTACTATTTATTTTTCCCAAGATATTCGATATACTTGAATTTCCTTGCACTAATTTTGAAGATGATTGTCCTCAATGTTTTAGAAAATGACGAGAATTAGTAAGGAGCCGTACTTAAATTACGTAACGGATTATACGCCCTCTCCCAGACCCCTCCACCCTCGCACCCTGTAACGGGCCGTAACAAAATATTTCTACCCTCCCCCCTTCCACTTACTGTAATTAATTTATGGTTTCAATAAATAATAAGATATGGGACTTAAAACTAATGGAAACTTTTTATATTTAAGATAATATATGCTTTGCAAAATTCCCTGATTTTTCCTTGACCAATTTATAATTTCCCCTGACCATTGATATTAAAATAGGGTATTTTATATACGGAATAAAACAATATTTCAGATAAACAATTAAAATTTTCAAATTTATTTATTTATTGTAAAAAAATGAAATTTCCACTATAAAAGATTACTTTAAAAAAATTTAGAGTTTTCAACAAAATAATTAATGCTTAATGCTAATATTTAATGCTGTTTTTTTACTTTAAATAAAAACTACGCGTCCTATCAAAAAGTGATGATTAAGAAATCTGTAGATCTTTTTCAAATGCACCATTTTTGTCAATTCATCTTTTTTCGTATCTTGTCCGAAAAATGGAATTTCTTATTTTTCATTATTTTTTTGTGAGATCAAAATGTGAATTTTCGATTTTTCAAGAAAATTCCAAAAGTTGTTATGACAATCCTTTAGGGTGTTCAAAAATAAATGTTTTTCTCCTTCTGACTTTTTTCATATCGTGCGTTTTTTGGCTTAAAATTTTCATTTTCGTTTTTTTTTTAATTTTGTAAATGCTATAACTCTGGTAATTTGTTTTTTATCGAAAAAAGTCATGAAGATAAATTGTTCGTCTTTTTGAATACTATGAATAACCGTACATAGAATTTTCAAAACTTGAAAAAAAGTGAAATCAAAATTTTTGAAAATGTTCTAACTTTTTGAATTTTCATCCAAAATGGCTGGCTAACGAACTCGACGTTCAGATTAGGACACTAAAAGAGTATACCAAAGGTCAATCTAATCAGCCAATTATTTCGAAAGTTATCGTGCTAACTGACCAAAAATCTAGTCATACACACACACACAGCCGCATGAATACATGCATACAGACAGGCAGAAAATGTCGCAAAAACCTGTCTTTCGGGTTCAGGAGATCCCAAAACGTGTACATTTGACAAAAACGGTGGGGCGGGGGGGGGGGGGGGGCATATTTTACACAAATCTAATACCTTCTCTGATGAGAATGTAAAAAAAAAATTTGAATAAAGAGAATATAAAAATTGGTATTAGGTCTAATACACCTAATATGAAATAAATCTGCCATTTAATTTTCTGAATGGAAGGGTGGATAGGCCTGTGCATGGAATACATGGGGAACCACTGAAAAAAAACGAGTCGTAGCTATACCTCCTGGGTGGCATGGAAACGAGCTGTTTATAATAATTTGAACAAAATTTGTATTAGGAGTAATTCTCCTCATACGACATTAATCTGCCATAACAGAAAAAACAAAGGGTGAAAAGTGATAAAAAATACTAGGTGTAATCTCGGAATGAAAAAAAATGAAAATCAGTAGGGGTTCCATATGAGAAATTATTGATTTTTCATTAAATCCTTGCTGATCTTCATTTTCTTGCATGCCGATATAACCCCCAGCATTTTTACCTGATTTAATTTTTATTCTTTGTTTTTTCTGCGATTGTATTTTTTGATTGGCAGGGTGGAAATACCTGTCTGTATGAAATAGATTGGAAACCACTGACAAAAAATGCGTGTTAGATCTAGGTCTCTTATTAGGTGACGAGGAAAGCTGTTCACAACAATGTTTAATTGAACAGGGGAAAAAATAAAAACTTAAAAATGTGTTTCTGCATAAAAATTACTTCATATCAAAGTTTAATGCAGCTTCTTCTTTCTTAAAAAATCTGCCCGCCCCGCGCGCGGCTCTTAAGTTTGGGCGCGCCTGTGGCGCGCGTCTCTCGGATCTCGCGATTTGCAGCCGATAATGGTTTACCCCGAACTTCGCGCTCGGATATTTATTCTTTGCACTCGAAATGCTTAAATGAAACTTTAGCAAAAAAATCTCTTTCCGCTCCCAGTTTTTTTATGCATTTTGATACTCTGAATTTTCTACGTGATTAAGTAGGGGAAAGTTGCCTAAGACGAGCCCCCATCCATATTTTCCGAAAATTTTCGATTTTAAGGAGCTTCAGAAGCAAAAGCGATTATTGACATGATAGTTTGACGTTTGCTATACAACGTTCATACACTTAGAAGTTAAAAAAATGTTCAAAAAGCAATGAACTTCGATGTTGGGAAAAATATGTATTTGTCCCGTCTTAGGCAACCCGGTATCCTAAGACGGGCCCCATTTTAAAATAAAACAAGGTATGTAATTAAACACTAGATATTGATAAATTTTATTCGTAGCGTATTGTTTAAACATATTCTTTACATTTATGACATATTAGTTACGCAAAATACATTATAAAACGTAAAATAAACGTTTAATACGGTCTAACAGAAAATAAGTGTAAAAAAACTTCAAGGACTAAATATTTATGAAAAGTTATAAAATTTCAAATATTATTTATCTCAGATCAAGAATTTACTGATGTAAATCGAAACAGCAACATATTTTTAAAATTTTCTTATTCATGATGTAAAAGCATGAAGGGGTTAGGTCATTACCATCGGATACCCACAAGTAAAGCAGATTTTGCTTTTACCTACATTTTTCTAGCCTAACTGGGGCTCGTCTTAGGAATTGTGCATGATCACAATTTTTTAAATATTTTTATTAAACAGCATAAAAATTAATAAAACGTAAGTACCAATTATTGCAAAGTTTACAAAATTATCTATCAAAGATAAAAATAACTTACTCCTTCAAATAATTAGAAGTTATTAAATCACAACTTCTAAAACCGGTAAAAGTTCGTTCTCTAACGTACAAAAATAATTTTTCCTTTCTGTTCTTGTTAATTTACTTCCAGTGCAGAAAAAAACACTTTCAAAGTAACTAGAATTCTGCTGAGCACGTATTCGCATGCGTAAGTGATGACTATAATGTTTTCGTACAAAAATATTCAGGGTGGCCCGTCTTAGGAGGGGGCTCGTTTTAGGCAACATTATAGTTGATGATTAAATTGCTCAAAGCTTTGTAGGCTTTGAGGTACACATTCTCATCGCGATACTCGAGCTACGTGCTCAATTTTTGACAGACATTTTAAAATGTATATTTATTTTCTGAATTACTTAGAATAAAAAACTACAATCCTTTCTTCAGATATCATTCTTCTCTATCTCGCGTTGTGATGCTAAGAATAGGATGTTTGTTTTCATATTATTTTGCATGGATAAAACAAAAACTCTAACAAGTCTTCTTTTATACTTTTTACGTATCGCGCTTCTTTTGGCGTAATATTGAAATTGTTTGCATATGCATACCCATTTTGATAAATAAATTAAAAACGACGAGTCCTGCCGAAATATGTTTCAAGGGAATTTTGCAGGAATTTTTAAGAGCTGAAATTTCTCCAAAAACTTTTCCCCGCATTTCGCGTCGTTTGGCTCAAAATTTGAATTTTGGATGTTTTACATCGTATTTTCGACAAATAAAACCAAAATTACAAGTCCTATCAAAAAATGATTCAAGAAAATTTTGTACGACTTTTTAAAAGCGATAATTCCTCCTTAAGGCTTCTTCCCGAATGTTGCGTTGTTTGGTTCAAAGTTTGAATTTTTTTTCATAGTATTTTAGATAAATAAACCAAAAATGATATATTCCATCAAAAAGTGGTTCAAGAAATTTTTTAAGGACATTTTAAAGGCTGCAATTCAACCATATAACTTTTTTCCGTATCTCACGCGAGTTTTCTGAAAATTTGCATTTTATATTTACATTCTCATCATAATGAGAAGGTATTGATTTTATGTGAAAAATGAATTTCGTGGATTCCATCAAATGTCGACATTTTGAGGCCCCCTGAGTCAGAAAAAATAGTTTTTACGTCGGTGTCTGTCTGTCGTTGTCGTTGTCGTCGTCGTTGTCGTGGTCGTCGTCGTGTGTATACCGGATAACTTTTGAAAGACTAATCGGATTGGATTTTGCTTTGACACACAGTTTCTGGGACCAAAAAGAGAGATCGAGTTCGTTAATCAGCTATTTCGGATAAAAATTCAAAAAGTTAGAGCATTTTCAAAATTTTTTAGACAATTTTTTTTGTAAATTCAGAAATTCCATGGAGAGCTATCCATATTACTCAAAAATTCAAACAATTTATCCGTTCGACTTTTTTTGATAAAAAGAAAATTGTCAGAGTTAGAGCATTTTCAAAATCCCCCCCAAAAAACGAAAATTAACATTTCAAGCGAAACAAAGCACAATCTGGGAAAAAGTCACGAGACAAAAAACGTTAGTTTTTGGAACTCCTACAAGAATGTCACGACATCTTTTTGAATTTTCTTGAAAAAATCGAAAATTCAAATTTTGATCGCACAAAAAATAATGAATTATTACATTCTCATCATAATGAGAAGGTATTGATTTTATGTGAAAAATTTCTTTCGTGGATTCCATCAAATGTCGACGTTTTGAGGCCCCACGAGTCAGAAAAAATAGTTTTTACGTCGGTGTCTGCGTGCCTGTCGTCGTTGTCATTTTAATCTGTAAACAGATTTTTTGTATAGTATTTTCAATAAATAAAACCGAAAATGACAAATCCTAACAAAAAATGCTCACAAGAAATTTTGTAGGATTTTTTGCATATTATTTTCGAGAAATGAAACCAAAAGATCAAGTCTTATCAAAAAATGGTTGAGGGAGAAATTGTGGATATTTTAAAAAGATTCAATTCTTCTTTTAAACTTTCTTCACGTATCTTTCGTTGGTTAACAAACTAAATCTTTCTTTTAGAATATAAAAAAGTGTGCCAAAGCTCGACGATTTGATCCGTTCATTTTTTCAAGAGTTATCATGTTTACGGACATACAAACAGATAGACACACAGACAGATGCCATCGCCAAAACTTGATTTTCGGCTTCAGGGGGTCTCAAACCGTGGAGATCCGTTCAAAACCTGAGGTTTGACATTTCGGCCTATTGTAATACTTTCTCAATCATAAATGATTAGAATGTAAAAATGATTACATATTTTAATGAGTGAAGACTTATTTTATGCATTAGAATTATAATTCTAATTAAAAATTCTAAGTAAAGTTTTTAATTGTTTAATATAGAAATTATTTCAATTAGAACGTTTTCTATTAAGGGGTTAGCCCTACTTGCAACGTAATAAAAAAGTGAATTTTATCGATTTTTTTGAAAAAATGAAAAAATACTTTTTGGTAAAAGTTTGTATATTTGAAAGAGTATCATATAAACCTAATTTACACTAATTTTCATTTAAGAATTCACATTATTTCTTGAGTTACTACTGATACACCGTAGTATGATTTTTTGAAGGTGTATTGCGGTGAGCAACACTGCTCAGGACAAGATCATTTGAAATGGGAAAATCAAAAATATTTCAATAAATCATAAGTTTTTCTAGTCCTTAACCGAAGGATTTGGACAAAAAATTTTGTTGACAAAATGGCGGCCAGTCAAAGTTGAGAAATCGATTTTTGTCAAAAAAAAAACACATTCGTTTTTAAAATAAAAAAAAAAGTTTTCGATGAAAAAAAAATTCCTTCGATTTAGGACTGCTTTTTCATATCACAAAAAAAGGCTGCCAAGTTTGGAAATGATCGGTTAAGCGGTTTTCTATAAATCTTCCTCACCGACTTTGAAAACGTCGTTTCGAGAAAAACGCATTTAAAGTTTTAAATACTATTTACGTGTAACTGTTCGAGAACGTTCGTCCCCGCGGCAGACAAATGTTGCCGAATAGTGCCGAACAAGTCACGAACTTTCCCGAACCAGTGTAGTTATGCTCAAAATGGCGTCGTTTTTCTATACATGAAAATCGTGTTCTATACGCTATCCAGTTAGTGTATAGATCAGTGGCCTAGACGGACCCGCCTACGCTTCCGACTGAATAACTTCTACAATTTCCTTCAGATTTCATTAAGACTTTCAGAAAATATTTTTCAAATGATGTACTTTCAGAAAATTTCAAAACCCAAAAATCGAATTTTTCAAAATTTGCAAGTAGGGTCAACCCCTTAAAGATTATTACTGCTAATTTAAAATAAAATTTCCTAATTTAGAAGGTTTCAATTAGAAATCATTTAACGTTGAAGGCTTTTAATTAGAAATTATATAATCTTTATCGGTTATATTCGATTTTGTTTAACTTCGCAAGAGTTCCTCATTTAAAACATGAATTTAATAAATTCTGAAATTATTAGATTTTGATCGTTGCAAAATAATAGCAATGCTTTTATCTATAACCCTGCAACCTTAAAATTTATACATTTGCCAAGAAAAAAAAAGTTTTGAATGTAAGTGAAAATTTAGTATAAGTTTCTGGAGTTAATTTTTACATAGAATTGATTGGTGCAGTTTACTTCTAACCTAGGATCAATATTGATTAATTTGTTTCAAATTATTTAATAAAAAATTGCTGTAAGAAAATGAAAATTTAATACATTTTTTTTATCCATTCTAAAGAAACATTTATATCATCTTTACTTAATATACCGGAATGGGAAATATCAATTGGAAAAATAAATATTTACCTAATTAAAAAATTAGCATTAAAATTAATTTTTGTGGCAAATCTTTAATATTGTCACTAATTTATTTTCTGTACAAATAAAATAAGGATTAGAATTTCAAAAGTATTATCATTTTATATTGATTTGTTATTTTGTAAATCATGTCAGAATACCTGCTTCTACTTTACCGATGTTTTGAGATAACAGGGAGAAGATGCAAGGATAATAGATTTTAGATCATTATACCTTTAGAGCCCCACAGCAACGATTGTACCTACAGAGAAAGAATGGAGGAAGGTAGTACGAAGAGGGCAGTAGCTACGCACCGCACGAAAGTAGTTGCTATATATATTGTTCCCCTACTCCGCCAACACTTGCCGCATCTAGGTGTATAATATCTTCGGTTCGGTCGGTATTCGTGATGGGCACGAAAATGCGAAGTCTGGCGGCCATTAAACGAGGCTCTATCAGCTGGCCGGTCTACATCTGAAATATGGGGTCCACGCTGTCATAGATTGATGATGCGGTGTTCTTACAAGAATATTTTTTAAAAGTTATGTCCAGCATAAAAGTTGAGTGAAATATGTCTTTCAATGTTGAATTATGTAAGTATTGAAATCGTTATTGGCCTCGTTTAGTAGCCGCCAGACTTCGCATTTTCGTGCCCATCGCGAATACCGACCGAAACTGGTAACCGGAGCAAAGATATTATACACCTAGATGCGGCAAGTGGCGGCGGAGTGGGGGAACAATATATATAGCAACTACTTTCGTGCGGTGCGTAGCTACTGCCCTCTTCGTACTACCTTCCTTCACTCTTTCTCTGTAGGTACAATCGTTGCTCTGCGGCTCTAAGGGTATACCATTAAACCATTTCCCTTTCAGGGTAGGCGTGACACTACCCGATTCGGGTAGTGTTTCTAGGTTTTTCTTGTAGTTATAAATAACTACAAGTGTGGGCTCACCACACCCACGATGTGCCAACAGCACTCATGCCAGTATTCTTGAATGGTCACCCATCCAAGTACTAACCGCGTCCAACGCTGCTTAACTTCAGTGATCTGACGAGAACTGGGTTTTTCAGCGTGGTATGGCCGTTGATGATTTTAAATCTATTATCCTTGCAGCTTCTCCATGTTATCTAAAAACATCGGTAAAGTAGAAGCAGGGATTCTGACATGATTTACAAAATAACAAATTAATATAAAATGATAATACTTTTGAAATTCCAGTCCTTATTTTATTTGTACAGAAAATAAATTAGTGACAATATTAAAGGTTTGCCACAATAATTAATTTTAATGCTAATTTTGTAATTAGGTAAATATTTATTTTTCCAATTGATATTTCACATTCCGGTGTATTAAGTAAAGATGATATAAATGTTTCTTTAAAATGGATAAAAAAACATGTATTAAATTTTCATTTTCTTACAGCAATTTTTTATTAAATAATTTGAAACAAATTAATCAATATTGATCCTAGGTTAGAAGTAAACTGCACCAATCAATTATGTGTAAAAATTAACTCCAGAAACTTATACTAAATTTTCATTTACATTCAAAACTTTTTTTTCTTGGCAAATGTATAAATGTAAAGCTTGCAGGGTTATAAATAAAAGCATTGCTATTATTTTGCAACGATAAAAATCTAATAATGTCAGAATTTATTAAATTGATCTTTCAAATGAGGAACGCTTGCGAAGTTAAACAAAATCGAATATAACCGATAAAGAGTATATAATTTCTAATTAAAAGCCTTCAATGTTAAATGATTTTTAATTGAAACCTTCAAAATTAGGAATTTTTATTTTAAATTAGAAGTCATCATTTTTAATAGAAAACGTCTTCACTCATTAAAATATGTAATCATTTTTACACTCTAATCATTTATGATTGAGAAAGTATTACAATAGGCCGAAATTTCACACCTACGTTTTTGAACGGATCTCCACGTTTTGAGACCCCCTGAAGCCGAAAATCAAGTTTTTGCAATGCTGTATGTCCGTAAACATGATAACTCTCGAAAAAATGAACGGATCAAATCGTCGAGCTTTGGCAAACTTTTTTGTATTCTAAAAGAAAGAGCGAGTTTGTTAACCAACGAAAGATACGTGAAGAAAGTTTAAAAGAAGAATTGAAGCTTTTTAAAATATCTACAATTTCTCCCTCAACCATTTTTTGATAAGACTTGATGTTTGGGTTTTATTTCTCGAAAATAATATGCAAGAAATCCTACAAAATTTCTTCTGAGCATTTTTTTTTAGGATTTGTCATTTTCGGTTTTATTTGTCGAAAATACTGTAAAAAAAATAAAAAGCAAATTTTCGGAAAAACAGCGTGAGATACGGAAAAAAGTTGTATGGTTGAATTGCAGCTTTTAAAATGTCCTTAAAAAAAATCTTGAACCATTTTTTGATGGAATTTGTCATTTTTTGTTTATTTATCTAAAATTACCCTTTCTCTACTTCTTTAGGTCAGGAAATATTTAAAGATAAACGACTAATCGTGAAATAAGGGCGGGTAGAAATATTATGTCAAAATATTTTGAAATACAAGAGGTATTTCAAACAGTATTGTCTCAATATTTCCGAGAAAATTCTGGTCTTCGGCACTGTATACTACAACAGGTAAAGAGAAGTAGTTATTATACAAAGCCGTGGAGGCTGGGGTCCTTTTAAACTGTAAAATGTCATCATTAGAGATATGGGCCTGAAAATCTTTAATGGAAATTTTCATTTTTTTAATTTAAAAAATTTAGAAATGTTCAAACAGTTAATTGTAAGAATTGTCATCATAACAAATTGTAAGTTGGTACTATTAGTTTTCGTTATGAAAAAGTTAAAAATTTTGAAAGTAAAAGACGTGTGGCCTAAAGTAAACTATTTCAATAATAAATATTTTTAACATTATATCAAATATATTATAATTATATCGAAGTATATGGGCTAAGCGAAAATATTTGTGCTAACACTTTTTATTCAAATAATGTTTGCTTATTAGGGACCCAACTTAAATTACGTAACAGCTCAAGGAGGTGGGAGGGTTCGAGATATTTTGCTACGATTCTTTACGGAAGGGGGGGGGGGGTCTTTCATTCATGTACGTAATTTTGGGAAATTCGCAAATGAAACAAATAACTCGCAGTAAGTATACATAAATTTAATATGAATTGTACGCGCCAAAGAAATCTGGTCTGTGAAAAACGAACCTAGCCAACAAAAATTTAAAAAAAAGTCAGGGAATTTTATTGGTCAGGGAAAAGTCAGGGAATTAACAAACACAAATCTTGTAAAAGTCAGTGAATTTCTATAACTTTAAATAACTGTCAAGAAGAATAAATATGAAATATTTTTATTCCGTTTATAAAAGATTCTAGTTTAAAAATTTTACAAGTTTAACATTCTGGCAGTTGAATATTAACTTACATATTATTCTTATTAGTAATTTATTTGCCTTGTATTTATAATTATTTTGTTTGCAGTTGCTTCCTCTTGAGGATTATCTTTTGAGTTATAAATTGTATTATTTGTTTGAAAATTCAACAATTTTGTTAAAAAATCATTCTTTTTGGTTGAAAATTCAACTGTTTTGTTCAAAATTCGTCTTTGAGGGTTAAAAATTCAAATATTTACGTAGAAAATGTACTTTTTGTTCAAAATTCATATCTTAGTGTTGAACATTAAACTTTTTCGGATGAAAATTCAATCATTTTTTTGAAAATTTGTATTTTTAATTTAAAAATTCATTTAGTTTAGTAGAAATTGCATCTTTCTTGGATAAAAATGAAACAGTTTTGTTAAAAATTCGTCGTTTTGGGTTGAAAATTCAAAAAATATTTTCGTAGAAAATTTACTTTTTGTTTAAAATTGAATGTTAATGTTGAATGTTTAACTGAATTCTTTTTTGGATGAAAATTCAACTATTTTTTTGTAAATTTGTCTTTTTAATTACAAAATTTATATATTTCAGTACAAATTGCACCGTTCTTTGAGAGAAATGCTACTGTTTGGTTGAAAATTTAACAATTTTGTTAAAAAGTCATGCTTTTTGGTTCAAAATTCAACTGTTTTGTTGGAAATTAGTCTTTTTGGGTTGAAAATTCAACTATTTTCGTAGAAAATTTATTTCTTGTTTAAAACTCATATTTTGATATGGAAAAGTCAATAAAATCTTTTTTGGATGAAAATTGCATCTTTCTTGGATAAAAATGCAACTGTTTAGTTGCAAATTAATCTTTTTTGCTTAACTTTGTTAAGAAATAACTTTTTTGTTGAAGATTAATATTTTTAGTTGAAAATTCATCTCATTGTTTGAAAATTTAACTATTTTATAACAAATAATTTTTTCTGAAAATGAATATTTTTTGGTTGAAAATTCCATTATTGTACAGAAAATTCGTCTTTTGGCTTGAAGGTTCGACGATTTGGATAACTTTTTTTTCTTTCATGACTGAAAAATCTTTATTTGTTGAAATGTCATCTGCTTGGTTTTAAAATTCATTTTTTTTAGGAAATTTAATTATTTTTTTGCTTGAAATATCAACTATTACACTTTTTTCTTCCAAATTCATCTTTTTAGGTGGAGAATTCAATTATTTTGTTGAAAACTCAAGTTTTTGCTTCCTCATAGAGGAAGCTTTGTAATGGTAACATTTTCAGATAATGCAATGTTCTAAGCAATTGTTTGGCTCTGTGTGTGTGTGGATGTCACGGTTTTTTGTGAACACGATAACTAGAAAACGGTTGCAGATAAATTGATGAAATTTTGAGAGCTTATTTTCCTCACTAATATCTTAAAACTGACCTAAAGATTTCTAAAAATATTTATTCCATTTTTTTTTAGCACTGAATATTTTTTAAAAATCGGTTTTTTATAGTAAAAATTTTCTCATTCTCATAATTTAAGTTAATGCGAGAATAGAAAAGTTGTGTTGATTGAAGACGAATCGATTGACCCATAGCATTTATACATTTTATTGAAGAGTAGGGAAGTTATGGTAATTTATATATTTTGAAAACCGGTTTTTTATAGTAAAACTTTTTTCATTATCATAATTTAAAGTTGATGCAAGAACAGAAAAGATGTGTTCATTCGAGTAGAATCGATCGACTTATAATATTAATACATTTGATTGAAGAGTAAGGATGCTAGGGTAATGCATAATATTTGAAAAATCGGTTTTTTATTGTAAAACTTTTTCCATTAGCATAATTCAAAGTTGATGCAAGAATATAAAAGATTCCCTGGTTCGAGAGGAATCGATTGACCTACAATTTTATTACATTTTATTAAAAAGTAGGGAAGTTATGGTAATTTATATATTATTAAAATCGTTTTTTATAGTAAAAATTTTTTCATTCTCATAATTTAAAGTTAACGCGAGAATAGAAAAGTTGTGTTGATTCAAGACGAATTGATTGACCCATAGCATTTATACATTTTATTGAAGAGTAAGGAAGCTATGGTAATGCATAATATTTGAAAAAACGATTTTTTATATTAAACTTTTTTCACTAACATAATTCAAAATTAATGCAAGAACGGAAAAGATTCCTTGATCGAGGAAAATCTATTGATCTATGATATTAATACACTTTATTGAAGATTAAGGAAGTTATGGCTCATTTATAATATTTGAGTCATCTGCTTCAAACAGAAAAACTTTTTTTATCGACATAATTCAAAGTTGACGCATGAATAGAAAAAACTCTTTGATCATAAATTTTTAAATAGAGTAATTCTGAAAATTTTCGTAAAGACATCATAAAGCTGGGAAAGGGATAGGGTGCGACAAAACTTTTCCCTTCCCTTTTCCAGCTCGAAAAATTATCATTTCGAATACAACATTTGATTTGTCTGATTTGTCGCTGTGTTAAAAATTTTTTTGTATTTTTCAGCATTTTTTGAACGGCCCCTATATATATGAGGTGTCAAAAAATGGTGTCTTCAAAATATATATCATTCGACGCAGAATTTCACGAAACGTATAAATCAATAGCGTCTCAGAAAAGTATTTTTGGTGCCTTTTTTGAAAATCTTAAGGATCAGTTATATCTCTGGCTGGTCTGAAAGATCTAAATTCTAAAATTCAAAGAAGAAACCTAAAACTTGATGCAGGAAAGTGTCCTTGAAATTTTCACTCAATAGCTTTTGGTAGCATTAGTAAATTTCCCGAGTACCCCATCCTTTAAATTTAACGATTAAACCTGGAGATGTAAAGAAAAGCAGGTATACATTTCGGGCGAGAGGGCGGGGCACTTCTGATACTCCTGTTAGAAATTAGATCCCATTGATTTTGTTATTTTTCCTTAAATATTTTCTATTTCTTCAACACGTCATATCTACCTATAATTCTTTGAATTTTTATAATTTCAAAAGCAAATTTTTATCTAGCATAATAACGTACATAATAAGGTATAATAAGACAATATGAATTGCGAATTGAATTCTCTGTTATATTGGTTTACAATTTATAATTTAAGTTAAATTAAAATTGTTTCAAAATTTGGTTCTCTGATCGTTATAATTAAATAACTACTAAGCTATTAATTGGTCAAATATATTTAATAAATCATTGTAAAGTAATGACGTGAAGGATTGAAATTGTACACCCTCTGAACGATACAGACAGAAAATTAAAAGAGTAATAACCATTGACAAACTAAACATATCAATGAATTTCGTATTGACAAAGAGAATAAAAAATTTTTTGTGTAAAAGGCTGTCAAACAGAGGTTCAACATTTTTTTAACTCATATATATGTAAATATTTTCTTGAAAATCAATTTTTTAGTTAAAAAATTAATTTTTTGAACTGAAAATTTAGCTATTTCATTTGTGGTGAAAATTTATCTTTCTTAGTTGAAAATTCATCTCTTTGTTTGGAAACTTAACTATTATGTTGAAAATTAGTTTTTCTATTGGGTAAAATTTTAGTTTTTTAAATTAAAAATGTAACTATTCC
>CAKNYM010045877.1:0-11077 GCA_932195095.1 Andricus curvator | reverse complement strand
GAAAAATGAATTTTTTAAATTGAAAATGTAACTATTCCGTTTTTATTAAAAATATATCTTTTCTATATTTTTGTTGTTATGGCTTTGACCAGATAAATTGTATTAAATAATTTGTTGTTGACTGTTTTTTGTCTACTGATCTAAAATCAATATTTTGAATATTGATTTTAGACCAGTAGACAAAAAACAATCAACATCAAATTATTTTATATCTTTTTCAGTTGAAAATTCAACTATTTGATTGAAAAGAAATCTAGCTTGTCGAAAATGAAACAATGTTGCTTAAAAGTATCATT
This sequence comes from Andricus curvator, assembly GCA_932195095.1. Taxonomy (NCBI): domain Eukaryota; kingdom Metazoa; phylum Arthropoda; class Insecta; order Hymenoptera; family Cynipidae; genus Andricus; species Andricus curvator. The sequence goes on along the minus strand of CAKNYM010045877.1, from coordinate 10,781 downwards.
TTTTGCTTAAAATTCAACTGTTTTTGTGGAAAATTGCTTTTTGTTGTTGTTGTTGAGACTTCATCTATTTTGTTGAATATTCGTCTTTTTGGTTGACTTCAACTATTTTCCATTTAAAATTGAAATCTGTTTTGGTTGAAATATCAACTATTACATTTTTCATTGAGAATTCACCTCTTTTGGTTAAAAATTAATCTACTTTGTGAAAAATTCAATAATTTCGTAAGAAAGTCATTTTTTAAGATTCTTCATTTTAGTTTTGTTGAAAAATTATTTGTTAACTGAAAATTTAACTAAGCCAGTTAAAGATTTATCATTTTAGTTGAAAGTTCATCTCCTTGGTTGAAAATTTAACTAGTTTGTTGAAAATTCCCTAGGTTGAAAGTTACTTTTTAACTGAAAATTTAACTTCTATTTTTGGTGTAAAATTGATACTTTTTAGTTAAAAATGTATTTATTTTGTTGAAAACTCATGTATTTTGTTGAAAATTCGTCTTTGTCGGTTAATTGTAAAGTGTACATAAGAAATTAGAAATTTCTTAAAATCTAAACTTTCCCAATCAAATCATATCAACTTCATGTGCAGAAAATGAAAGGACAATTTCATTTTCAATGAATGTAAAATTTCAGATATGTAAATCGTCTGCAGTTGAACAATTTTGAATAAGGTCGAAGTGAATCAAAAAAATTACGTTATCTTTTCTTTTTTATATTCTGGCGTATTCTGTTATAAAAGTTACAAAATATTCACTACTCGGTTGTTATTTACGTTACGTTATTCAAAATAGCGAAATTCACACCGAATTATAATTCGTTAATTACACTGCAATTTTGAACAATATATCATGCAAAACGTTATGTCTTTTATATAATTATTATTAAAAGTTAAACGGATCATATTAAACAAAAACCATGCAATTATTATTTACAGTTGAATTAGAAGGGAATATGATTTCATTAAACAGTGATAAATATTCATTTGTTTATTGATTGTTATTGACATCGATCGCCGGGTAACTTCGAATTGCTCTAGTGATCATGAATATTTTCAGAAAACTATATTATCTACTGAAATTTCTTTCGGCGACAGCGCCTCGTTTGCCCATTTTACTCACGACAACTGTTAAGAGGGGATGGATACTTCAGCGGGTAGAGAGGCACAGCGGGGACGGTAAGATTTTCGCCGACAGCGCCGTCTACATTTATCTTACCCTACTAATAATTCTATCCCCACTCCGTTGCCACTTGCCGCATCTAGGTGTATAATATCTTTGACCGGAGTTCACATTTAGTTGGAATTTTACTTTTTCCATCTTTTATGCTGAAATGATGTACATAACCGTACTGTACTGCCGGCCCTTGCATTTCTCAAAGTTTGAAGCCGATATTTCACTTATAAAAAAAGTTCTTATGTTCAAAAAATGCACCTAGTTTTAATTTCTTCGAAAATAATTTTTTGAGAAATTCCTCCTCGAATAAAGTACTTAAACGTAGTTTATTGTCTTCTCATACATTTTCCAAAGTTTCAGCCCGATATTTTATTTACCAAAAAAATGCTTAGATTAAAAAAAAATCGGAAAATTGAAAAAGTGAGGTCATTTATGTCTGTCACATGCCCTTAAAAGGATTTGAAATACTGCTGCGAAGTACTATGGACGTATTCACTATGGGTGTATTTATTTGTGCTCATTTTATGAGCATTTTGCTTCCTCATAAGTATCAATTGAATTTGCTTCCTCGTAGAGGAAGGTTTTCCCTAACAAAATAAGAAAAAAAATTACACTTTTAATATTTTTCAAGCTTATTTTTCTGTCTTTCCGAATATTTTATTTTCAGAAAATCAGAGGGCCCACCAAAATGTCAATTGATGTGTTCTGTTACAATGAACAACTCTTTAACCTGCGGTATTATATTTCAAATTGAAACCTCATATAAACAATGAAAGTTTTCTTAAAACTTTCTGAGTAGCTATTGATTAATCAATAATGGTCTTCGAAAGTTCGTCAAACGATAAATCCACGCTCTCGAAGACGCGAACAATATTACATCAAATGCAGTACTGTTATATTCCTAATATAAAAAATCTTCTTATAAACAAGGAAACTAATTTTGTTGAAAAATTGAAAAACGATATTGGTAGGTTATGGTAGATCATGAAAAGTTCTTAATTTTGGCAATAGATGCGTCTCGAAGACGCAAAAAAAAATATTACATAAATTATAGTTGTTTTCCCAATATTAAAAAAGTTTTCCTTATATCAACAAGATAAAGAACATATTTTTTCAATTTATAAATCGGTATTGATGGATCATAAGAGGTTATATAGAAGGTTCGTCAATAGGTCATTCGACGTGTCTCGAAGGCGCAAACAAATATGTCAAATACAGTACTATAGTACTCCTAATATGAACAAAATTTTTCTCATATAAACAGAATACACCAATTTTGTTTAAACTTCATAAATCGGTACTGGTCGGTCATAAAAAGTTCACCAATAGGTCAATCGATGCGTCTCAAGGACGCGAACAAATACGCTAGATGTCGTATTGTTGTATTTTGAATATAAAAAAATTTTTCCTTATATAATTTAACTTAAATTTAAGTATATGCTCTTTTACTTTTCGAGATATGGCAAACACAAAAAAAGCTACACACACACATACACACATGGACATTTAAAAAAACAAATATTTTCGAACTCCTGGGGTCGAATTATATCAAAATATTTCAAAAAAGTATATTTGAAAATTTAGGTCATTACAAACCTCCCTCTATGAGGAAGCAATATCTGAGGGAATTTTTAAAAATTCCAAGGGATTATTAAGAACCTAACAAAATTTTAAGTGATTTCAAGAGCTTTCAAGGAATTTGAAATACTTTAAGGAATTTCAAAAGATTCAAAAATAATTTAAAATTAAAAATTTTAATTAATATGAAAATGTTTTAATTCTTTCTTTTTTTATTATATTTTGAAAGATTCCAAGGAATTTTATACAATTTCCGAGGATTTCTCTGTTTTTAAAGGATTTTCAAAGCTCTCAAGGTTTTTGAAAAAATGTCAAGGTTTTTAAGAAGTATCGTCAGATTTAATATAATTTCACGAAGATTTCATTTCGAATTCCCCCTGAATTCTTATAAATTCATTTGAATTCTGCAGAATTATCTGGATTTTCGTTAAATTCACGTAAATCCTTTAAAATTCATTTAGTTATACTTGTCAGCGTATTTTTGTATTCCTTTTTAGTTCAATTCATTTTGCAGTTTTTCGAAAGCCTAGAATGCTTAGGCATTTCAACAAATTCTTTCAAATTTCATACAATTTTTCTAAACTCCTCTCAAATTTACTGAATGCAATGCATTTTTTCATATTTTTGATTTGTTTTTAATTACTTTCAATTTAACTTCAATTTTTATACATTTTATGGAATTTTTTCTCATTTCTCTTAAATTTCACTAAATTCACTCCAATTGATCTGAAATCAAGGACATTTTGGGGATTTTTCCAATCTTTCTGAATTTATGTTGAATTGTTTTGAAGTCTAATGAAATTATCCCGAATTCGTTAAAATTTACCTAGAATTTTTATAAATTTTATCGAGTCCTTTGAATTTCTTTTCAATTCGAAAGGACATAAGATACATTATTCATCCTCATTATTCACTGTTATTCACTTTTTGGGTTGGGAATTAATCGCTTTTGGTCACTCCTTTTGTTTAAATATGTCACTTTTTCACTTTTTTCAGGAAAATTAGGCTGTGGCAGCCTAGAAATTGAAAATTTATAAATTAAAATTTGTTTTATTCCTATTATAAAAGATTCTATATGTAAAATATTACGAGTTCAGAATTTTGGTCTTTAAACATTAATGGCCAGGGAATTTGGAAAATGAAGTTTTGCGGAAACCCTAAAAATATATACAGGGTATCCCAGTACCCAAGGTACATTTTTATATTTTTGCATTCCTCACAAAAATGGAGTCGAAAATAATCATAAAAATTTGTTGTAAAGTTAATAATTAATGAGCAATAGACCATTTTACCTATCGGAAAGTTTACTGCGCATGTCCAATGTACTTTCTGTTGTACCCAGTTGTTGCGATCAATTTTGCTCGTTCAACACAGTGTAAACAGTTTTATTTCATTTTTAAATTAATATAACAAGTTACTGAGAAAAAATTTAAAAGTGAAAATGAATGTCAATAAAAAAGGAAGTAAGGGAGCGTGTATGCGTTGTATGTACGGCTTGTGCAAAAGTGATGGTCGTACCAAAGCATACAAGGAACATAATCTCTGCTACTTCATACGTTTCCCGAAACCTTGTTTACCATACAGAAGTGGTCGTATTAGGAAAGAAGACCTCAAGAAACATTTTGAAGAATGTAATAATTCTTAAAATGTAAAACTTGGGTCGAAGCATGCGGCCGTACAGATATATACATATATATATGGGGCATAATTTCTGAAGTGTACCCACCTCGAAAATGAAAGTTGTCCGATCGGGCTAAAAATTGGCCCAATTGTAGTCCTATTCGATAGTACTCCTCACACCAAAAATTAATTCATTTTGATAATTATTTATCAAAGTGGAGGGGGTACAATTTTGTGTTTTTTAAGAAAAGCTTTACTTTAAAACGTTTGTAACTTTTGTCCTATTGCCTTAAACAAAATTTCACGTGAAATATTTTCGATAGATTTTTTCACACGCTTTCTGTTGGTAATAATGATTTTTGAAAAAATTAAAAATTTGACCCAAATTTTCGAAAATCAAAAATAAATTTGACTTTTTTTCAAACTTGGGCACTTTTTTTTTTCTTTAAAATAATTTTAAACGAAAGCTGAGATTTTTTCCTATAAGACCTCCAATTTTCAGAGTGGCAAATTAATTTGTCTTTGAGTAATAGAACGATACGTAAACAAGATGCCGTGATAGGGCGGGTGGCGCGCGATTTTCCCTAGTGCGCTCACGCCGAGGATCGTTGTGCAACCCTTTAGTGCCAGTTTTTTAAGTTAAGTAATATTACATGGTAATATTATCTGTCTTTCTGTTCGATTTTTTGGCGATAGTTTCAACAGTTGTTTTCTTTGCAGGATTCTTTTGCGGTTTTTGTTTTTTGCCATTCGAGAAGATGTCGTATGCAGCGAGAACTTTGGCAGATGCAAACCGTAAAACAAAACCAACGGTTGATCATAAGACCAAAAGACGAATGCATCAACTTAGCACAAAGATAGGCTGGGCAAGACAGTACGCGTCCCGCATTCAGTGTGTGATTGACTACATAACATCTGGCAGGACTTTCACTGCCAAGGTTCGACAGTTCACGCGCGAACTGCGGATCCGTCATCATACAATCAACAAGTCAAAGCTACTGACCATCAGGTAGCATATTGTTGACAGAATACGAGTACTATTTGACGCTAGGAGAAGTCTAGAGCGGAGAGAGAGGTGGGTCAGAGAAAATCAACAGTTTTCGTCTGACCCATCTCGACTCTTCCAAGACCCTCCAGTTACTGTCGACCATCCGCCCAAACCAGAGGAGGTCAAAGCATTTTGGAGAGAAGTCTACGAAGTCAAACATCCACTTAAAGAAGGCTCAAAGAACATAAACAGCTTCAAGGAGCTGTGCAACGCCCTCATCACAGCTGAGGAGGAATGCCCACCTATCACTACCGAGGAGGTGAAAAACGTATTAAGAGGCATGAAGAACTATTCCGCTCCGGGACCAGATGGCATCAAGACCTTCTGGTGGAAGAAGTTTCCTTCAACCCACCAGCATCTGGCCCGAATTTTTACCTCATATCTAAAGTCGGAAGAGCCTATTCCGGGGTGGTTGGTGGAAGGGCGCACAGTGCTCCTGCCGAAGACGGGCAACTTAGCTGACCCTAAGAATTACAGGCCAATAACTTGTCTGAACACACTGTATAAGATCTTCACAGCTATCCTAAATGATAGGATTGTTCGGACAATTGGACCTGTATGGCGAGAGATGTATGAACAACGTGGCTCAAAGAAAGGCGTAGCGGGATGTCGGGAGAACTTGCTCATCGATAGATGTGTCTGTAAAGACGCAGCATACTATCAGCGATTTCTATCGATGGCCTGGATTGATTACCGGAAAGCTTTCGATTCAACCTCCCATAGACTTATCATCTGTCTGTTGGAAAGCCTAAAGGTTCATCCACACATCGTGAGGTGCATAGAGACATTAATGCCGCTTTGGAAAACCAGATTTACTATCTCATCTGGAAAACATCGTGTGATCACTAACAGTATCACCTTTCAGAGAGGTGTATTTCAGGGCGACACCATGAGCCCTCTCCTCTTTTGCCTCACATTATTGCCACTATCTCTCGCACTTCGCCATTCCGAAGGGTATCTCTGCGGAAAACCTGGAAACCGAAAGCATAAGGTCACTCATGTATTTTACATGGATGTCAAAGAGTACACTCAAGAGATTGGAATGGAATTCGGGTTAGAAAAATGCGCCAAGGTTAATTTGAAGAAAGGAAAACTTAATGGCATCCCCGAAGATCCTGAGCTCGTTGACAGAAGCGCTATACGACACCTTTGCGCTGGAGAGACCTATACATACCTGGGCGTGCCACAGAGCCGCATTCAGGACGCGACATCTATAAAGGATACTCTCCGATGCAGATACAAACGTCTCATCCGGCAGATTTGGTCTTCCGAACTGTCGGCGAGAAACAAAGTATCTGCAACTAACATGCTTGCCGTCCCGGTAGTACTCTATTCATTTGGAGTGGTTCCATGGACGAAGGACGAGCTCAGATCCCTTGATATCGAGACGCGAAAGGTTTTGCACATGAACAAGAGCATGCACCTTAAGTCTTCTGTTCCGCGACTTTACATCTCACGCCGCCTAGGTGGTCGCGGAATACTGAATCTTGAATGTCTTCACAACAGACTCATTCTGGGTACAGCACATATAGTTGCAAATGGACAAGACCCTCTTCTTAAAATGGTCAGGAAACACGAAGAAGTGGGAAAAGGGGCGTTTCTGTACAAAGCAGCGGAGGAGGCTGCTGAAACACTCGGCCTTGACTTCAATATTAGGGGTGAGCAAAATGCATCAAATCTTATCCATCTTGAATACTCACTCCTGAAGGCCCGGATTAAGAAAGCACAGGAGAAAAACTTCCACGAACAGCTCCTCGACAAGAGGATGCACGGCATCTTCCACAGAAATGTGGAAGATCAGTCGATGTCGCATGAGCTAACGTTTGCTTTCCTTAGATCACCCGGATTGAAGTCGGGCACGGAGGGCTTCATTTTGGCATGTCAAGACGGTGTCATTTCCACTCTAGCATACCGTCGCCACATTTTGAGCCAAGACATTCCCGATGATAGTTGCAGAGCGTGTCATGCACACCCCGAGCATCTAGGACACATACTATCTAGTTGTCCAACTCATGCGGGAACGACCTACATCCAAAGGCACAATGCGGCACTAAGAGTGCTTTATTACCATCTCTGTCACTTTTATGGCATTAGCCCAAATACCTCTCCGCTAAACGCTCCTAGAGAAATAGAGTCAATTGTCGAAAATGAGAAGTGCCGCATGTACTGGAACTTCATATTCTCGACAATTGTTTCTGTTGCACACTCGAGGCCTGATATAGTTCTCCTTGACTTCGAGAAACGAACCATGTTCGTTATCGAATTTTCGGCACCAGCTGACAAAAACGTCACAGCCAAGGAGAAAGAAAAGAAAGAGAGGTATAAAGACCTTATAAGGGAGTTGCGACGGTTATACCCAGAATATTCTGTTAAGCTAATCGTCTTGATCATCGGCGCTCTTGGAAGTGCCAAGGTTTCACTGGTTAATAGCCTGAAAAGCATCCCTGCGTGTCAAAAAAATGCTGAGACACTTGCGGGGAAAATGCAGAAGGCGGTCGTCCTTGGGTCGCTCCGTGTCCTCAGGGTGCACGAGACTTTTGCCGGACCGTCGTATTGAGTTCGTTGCAGACTGTAACCACCTATCTCACGGTCGTGAGACGTGGTTACAGCTGAAATTTTACCGCGATTTCGCTGGGAGCGGGTGCAATTTTTCAGATTAGCACCCGCTCCCGGCGAAATCCTGCGGTTGTACTTATGACAAACTTTTAACTATATATATATATTCGGTTTCGATTCCTTTGGAATAGAACTGAAGGGCCTATGACAAAGCCACCGAACGCGTCCTCGGTTTGCGAATAGAGCGTCCCTGTACCAAGGGTTTCTGCTGAATATGGTTACAATGATTAATAAGCTGTCGCGGACAATTGGCCAGGGATGGTCCCGAAGGAATAACCCCTAAGCGAAGGCTTAACAACCGCGCCGAAAGCTGAATGGCACCTGGGGAAGATGTATTAAACGGTGACTCTGAGATACCGGGCGACTTCTCAGAGTACCAGACTTATCCTTGCAGAGCACCCGACAATGGGTCGGCAAACAATGCCGATAATCCTAGAGTTCGGGGTGCTGAAAATAATTTAGATGGAAACACGACGACGAACCGGCGAAACGCCCACATTGAGTGGATAGATCAAGTCAAGGATGACGTGCTAGACTGCTACGATGCCAGCATTATCCCTGTTCGCGGAGGCTTTATGGCGCGTATGAACACTATGTGGTGCCAGAAACACCCAGAGCTTCAGCACGTTTCGCATCAGTCTTTGCGAAATCAAGCCGACAAGCTCCGGAAAAATGGATATGTACGCGGAGCGCTTCCCCAACCGCTGCTTGATCAAGCTGCAGACGAAGATGAGGAAGCGACATTAAGATTAACCGCAGAAAGCAGGCACCTTCTGAGAGATGATCGAAATTTCAGTACGAGGACGAACATTAACATGCAAGTCCCTCCTGAGCCCCAAGATCTGGCTGAAATGGATGCCTCCCTTCGTAGAGATATCTCGCAAGAGTCCGACCTCTGGACCATCAATTGCTCAGTTTATGGAGCTGCGAGAGCTTTGGCTGATTCAAATCGAAGGCTAAAACCGACGATGGATCAAAAGACGAAAAGACACTTGCATCAACTGAACAAGAAGATTGGATGGGCAAGACAGAATGCGTCCCGTGTTGAATGTGTGATTGAGTACATAACAGCTGGTAGACCGTTCACGGAAAGGGTTTGAAAGTTCGCCCAAGAACTAAGGATCTTGAATCACACACTAAACAAGTCAAAGCTGCTGACAATCAAGCAGCATATTGTTGACAAAATACGGCTGTTATCTGACGCAAGGAGGAGAATACAGAAGAAGGAGAGATGGATCAGGTGGATGGATCAGGTGGATCAGGTGGAGATGGATCATAACAGTTTCTCGCTGACCCATTGCGCCTCTTCAGTGATCTCCCTCTTCCTGTAATAAATCCACCCAAGCCAAAGATGGTAGAGACTTTTTGGAGAGAGGTGTACAAGATCCTGAAAACACTAGAGTTGAAAGAAGATACTGACAATATCATCCGCCACAAGAAGTTTTGAGACAACCTCATAAAATCTGAGAAGGAATGTCCACCAATCACTGCCAAAGAGGTGAAAGAAGCACTAAGAGACACGAAGAACTTTTCCGCTGCTGGACCAGATTGTATCAAGAACTTCTGGTGGAAGAAGTTTATTTTTACACACCAACATTTGGCGCACAATAATTTGTTTGAACACACTGTATAAGATCTTTACAGCTGTCCTAAACAAGAGGATTCTTCGACGAATTGAGCCTGTATGGCCAGAGATGTACAAACAACGTGGCTCGAAAAAAGATGTAGCAGGCTGTCGAGAGAACCTGCTAATTGATAGGTGTGTTGGTAAAGACGCTGCAGTCATAGACTCAAAGACTTATCATCTGTCTGTTGGAAAGCTTGAAGGTACATCGACACATAGTGACATGCATAGAGAGATTGATGCCTTTTTGGAAAACTAGATTTACTATCTGATCTAGAAATTACCGTGTGACAACAAACAAAGTCACCTTCCAGATAGGCGTCTTTCAAGGCGATACCATGAGCCCTTTGCTTTTTTGCATCACACTTCTGCCTCTATCTCTCGCACTACGAAATTCTTCTGGATACCTCTGCGGCGACACTAATCAGCGCGAGCATAAGGTCATTCATGTATTTTATATGGATGATCTGATGATCTATGCCTCTGGTAAAAGCAAACTTCAAACTGCTATAAATATCGTAAAGAACTGCACAGGAGAGATTGGGATGGACTTTGGTTTGGACAAATGTGCCAAAATTAATCTGAAGAAAGGAAAGATTACTGGCGTTCCCAAGGACCCTGAGCTTGTGGATATAAGTGTTATTAGACATCTTAATACTGGGGAGACCTATACATACCTGGGCGTGCCTTAAAGCCGCATTCAGGACGTAACATCAGTGAAGTAGTCTCTAGTAGTAGTCACAAGCATCTTCTTCGACAGATTTGATCTTCCAATCTGTCAGCGTTGAACAAGGTATCTGCGACTAACATGCTCGCCATTCCGGTTCTACTCTACTCGTTTGGGGTGGTTCAATGGACGAAGAACGAGCTTAAGGCCCTTGATGTCACCATACTTAAGATCATGCATATGCATAAAAGCTTCATCAGGGCTTAATTCAGGTACAGAGAGTTTTATTTTCGCATGACAGGACGGTGTGATTAAATTCTTAAATAATTTTTATTATATATAATAATATATAATATAACATAACATAATATAATATAATATAATATAATATAATATAATATAATATAATATAATATAATATAATATAATATAATATAATATAATATAATATAATATAAT
>CAKNYM010045875.1:33656-62177 GCA_932195095.1 Andricus curvator | reverse complement strand
GCAGAAGAATACCCGAGATGTGCGGGTAAAGTTTACCCACATGGGGTAATTTTTGTTGCAGGTAATCTTTACCCCGAAATACGGGTAAAGATTACACTTAGTTTTTTCTGTGAGGTAAAGGTCGAGTTTCAGGCGATGAATGGAGACTAGGTGTTTGTAATGCTAGTGGAGTGAACGATCTTAAGGTAAGAGAATGACGACAAACTATGCAAGTAAGGAAGCTAGATATTTTATGCGTACCTGAAACAAAAAAAAATCCATACGATATCAGTAACACAGAAAATGGGGTATCAAAAGGCGGACTTGAAATATGGTCCGGAGTAGATATTGAATCACATGGTAGTCAAGGGGTCGGTTTCAATATGAATGAAAGAGCAAGTCAGCATATCAATAAACATGGATTTGTATCTCCCACATTGTTGTGGGTTAGAGTGGAAGTAGGAATCAGAAGAATATTTAGCATAGCGTGCTACGCCCCAGTTGATGGTGATCCGATCGAAGTAAAACACGCATTCTGGGACACTTTAAATGATACAATAAGTACTTGCGACCATGGTGAAAAAATCATTCTGCTAGGAGATATGAACTGATGTGTCGGCGTCCAGCATCAAGATACGGAAAGGGTGCTAGGTAATTTTGGGGATCCAAGAGACAATGATAACGGGAGAAGGTTAGTTAGCTTATGTTCAGAAATGCGCTTATTTATTACAAATACTTGGTTCAAGCATAAAATGATCTACATGTACTCCTGGTGTAGAGGAAATAGCCACAGTATAATTGACTTCGTTATTGCGGATGACAGACTAAGAGAACTAGTAAAAGATACAAGAGTTCTGAGGGCTTCTGAATGCAATACCGATCATTACCTTCTAGCCTTCAAAATAAACTTAGGTCAGGGATGGACAAGAAATAGCACCAAAAAACGAAGCAAACGCAAATCAAGATTAAAAATTTACAGCAACCAGAAGTGCGAATAGCTTTTCAGAATAAGTTAAATGAACGCATAAATAAGACAACTTGGAAGGCGCTAATAGACATCAAAAATATAGAGGGCGCATGGGCTATGTTCGAGGATGTTTCATTGTTAAGAGTGCGACTGAAGTGTGTGGTACAGCGATTGTAGGAACAATGTCTGGTGATGCATGGCGGAATGATGAAATTCAGACCATCCGCCAAGAAAAAAAAAAGAAGCGTATAAAAGAACGTTGAACATCACAGGTCTCAGCGATGAGGAGAGAAATAGACTTGAAAATGATTACAGACACAAAAAGAGGAAAGTTAAACGACTAGTCAAGGAAAGTGAATATAAAATCAGAAGAGAAGAAAATGCAGAACGACTTCGAAGGTAGCAAAAAAGTGTTCCAGAAAAGAAAGAACGGAAATAGAAGTACAGAGTTTGTCAGCTTTGAGAGACTCTTTCAAGGAATTATTGAGAGACGAAGCTATAGGGTACCACAACTGTGATATAGAGCCCGATGCGTTAGAAAACTCAATTGAGAAAGTATGTGATACTGAGGATACTGATATAGCCAAGAACTTAAAACATGGTTAGGCTGCTGGTATAGACAGTATTAACGCGGAAATGCTTAAATACGGTAGCGAGTACATACCTCACACGTTGTGCGAATTGATACATTTATTTATCGAGATGAGAGGAGTCTCAAATAATATAATAAATAAATCTAATGAAATAACAGTAATAAGCTGATGCAAAGGTATCAGCTTATTAAGTACCGTCAGTAAAATATATTCAAAAATACTTATTCGTAGGGTGATGAAAATAACAGAAGAAAAGATATCGGAAGTCCAAAGTGAATTTATGCCAGGAAGAGCATGTATGGTTCAAATATCTAAGTCTTCTAGTCATGTTAAGTTTGATTGGGTTTTGAAATTAAAGGAGTTTTTCTGCGTGTGTATCTTTGCTCATTTATGGCTGGGACATAATGCATAATTTTTCAGTCTATAGGTTTCCATACTTGTCCTTAGTACCAAGCATTCTACTTTATTCCGTTTCCACACTTGTCCTTAGTACCAAGAATTCAATGGTGGTTGTCCAAATTTGGTCGTTGGATTCTTATTTTTATTTTCAGGAATTCTATACATTAACTTGAGTATTAGACGTTAAATAGGATTTTGAATTTGATTTTAATCTAATTTGAAATTCTTAAATTTCAATAATCAATGTCACAATGAATATTTTATCTTTGATCTGGTACGTAATAATCTCCTTTTTTGATTAAAATCTTTAAGTATTATGAAGAAAAAACTTTTTTTTATTTAGATGGATTTACTCTCCCCTATTCGTGATTGAATTCTCGGTTTTCGAAGATTCTGAGGATTCTGTCGATTCTGACGATTCTAAAACTTAAGCTGGAAATTTCCGGAAAAGTTGAGGACATGCGGAAAAAAATATTCTTGAGAAGAATCAAGAGTTTTTAATTTTAAATCTTCCTCATTGAAGAAATTTCAAATGTGAATCATCAAAAGTACAGAATTTTTAGTTGTAAACTTTAAAAATTTTAAGACTTACAATCGAAAATTCTTGAACTTTCAAAATATATATCTGTGAATTATTCCATATTCGAGATTTATATATTAAATATATGTAATTTAGAACAATTTTTTTGGTTCTGAATAGTTTGATTTCGAAGATTAACAATTGAAAATTCTTCAATTTTAGCAATTAGCAATTTTCAAATCCTTAATTTCTAAAGATTTGCAATTGAAGATTCATTAATTTGGAATATTTATACATTAAAATGAGGTAATCATACAACTTTGTTTTAAATATAAACTGAGAATTAATCACAAGGGCTTCAAAATAAGACACTATTTATAAATTAGGATTGTGAGTTTGTGATACTTAATCGTTAAAACTACTTTGAGTTTCATATTATTTGATTCTTTACTTTTAAACAATTGCTCTTTGATTTTTTTAAACACTTTTTTTCGAAATGTGATAAATTAAATTTAAATTAAATTAAATTTTTTAAGAAGGCAGGCATTACATTTTTTTATAATGCAGTTCACGTCACTTTCAAGTCAATATTGCTAAACTTATAAGTAGACTATGTCATCTTTACCAATATCATGTGATAAAAGCTATTGCTTGAAAAATAAAAAAATATTTACAGACTTAATCTTCACCTTATCGACATTTTTGCGCAATATCTTAAGTCCTAATAAATTCAAGAATTAAACATTTATTTTTGGAACATGTTTTTGTGCATTTATCAATACTTAGGACCATACAATCGTTCCTTAGTTTTTAAAGGGAAAAAATAATTTCCTAAAATTTTAAACTACCGAAATAAATAAATCTACCGAAAATATTTGGATTCCTTAAAAAAAAACTACTTGAATAAAACTGCAGATACTATTATTTTATATTTATTAGGAATTTTGAATATAAAATAAAATGGTGTCCTCAGAATGAAAAATATTGAAATTCTTTCAAATTTTGGAAAACTGATTGAAATTTCTTAAATCCTTACAAATTTCTTCAAGTTTTTGTAATATCTTGTAGATTCCTTGAAATTTTTGGAAATACTTTAAAATATTTCCAATCCCTTAAAAATATTTTGAAATACCTTGACATTTTTGAAGCTTTTGACAATTTGTTGGAGTCTTTTAAGAAATTCTCAAATCTTTAAAATCTTCAGCAATTCCTTGAAATTCCTTAAAATCCTTGAAAGCTAATGATAATTCCTTAGAGTCTTTTGAATATCCTTAAATCTTTAAAATTCTTTGGAATTGCATATCTCTTCAAATCTTTGAAATTACTTGTGAATGAATCCTGTTCGAATCCATCGAAATATTACTAAATTCCTTGGGATATTTTAAAATATCCTAAAATCTTTAAAATCCTTTGAAATCTCATTAAATTCTTGAGATATATTGAAAAATCCTTGGTATTTTTATAATAGTCTTGAATCTTCAAAATCCTTGGAATCTTTCAGAATATCCTAAATTCAATATGTCTTACAGTGATAAATATGAGAAAATATTCGAGCCACGCGATGATTTTAATCAAATAATGAAAAAAAAAATGTATCCTACTCAAAAAATGTTATATTTAATATTTCCAGTGAGAGAATTTTTATAACTACCCATATATTTTTTTTAAATAACCATGAATACGTTTTCAGGTGCGCTAATCACGAATCCGTGACCCCTATGACCCCTACACTTCAGGATCAAGGTCATTTGAAGGTCAACCTCGTTAATTTAAGAGATATCATCTTTTTGACCTCAGATTTTGAAACAGCGGAAAATTTTACGTCCGAATATATTTTTACCCACGGGATCGAGCGACCTCTAGAGGTCAAATGAAGGTCAAAAGAATTCTTTAGAATTTCTGAACCTAGTAGCTTGTCATGGTTTGATAATATCAAGGTAGTGATCCTTACAAAATACGTTTTCGGATGCGCTAATCACGAATCCGTGGCCTCTATGACCCCTACACGCCAGGATCAAGGTCATTTGGAGGACAACTTCGTTAATTTTAGAGATATGAAGGTCAAATCAATAATTCTAAATTCCTCACAAGTATTTCGTCATAGTAGCCATTGACAGAGGAAACGACCTATGCAAAAGCTATTCTATGTGAAGGATTCAAAATATATACACAGAAAGGCAGGCAAAAAATCTAAATACCTCAAATAATGTTGTGTTTAAGGTTTTTAAGTTATGGGATATTTAGATTTACTTTCTTTCCTGCTGGTGTATGGAACTTTGAGGTTATAAGGTATTTAAATTGAACTCTTCGGTCTTTGTATAACGATTTTGAAGTCAAAAACTTGATATCTCTCAAATTAACGGATCTGACCTTCAAATGACCTTGATCCTGACGTGTGGGGGTCATAGAGGTCACGGATTCGTGATCAGCGCATCCGAAAAGGGTCATTAAGTCGATATTAGCAAATAATGACAAGTTACTAAGTTCAGAAATTCTGTAGAATGCTTTTAACCTTCATATGACCTCTAGAGGTCACTTGATCCCGTGGATAAAAATATATCCAAACGTGAAATTTTCTGCTCTTTCAGAATCTGAGGTCAAAAAGATGATATCTCTCGAATTAACGAAGTTGACCTTTAAATGACCTTGATCCTGACGTTTAGGGGTCATAGGTGTCACGGATTCGTGATCAGCGCACCTGATGACGTATATTCCACTTAATTCACTTACAATTTTTTTTACTATTTGAATAAAATCTTCGCGTGGCTCGAAGTTTTTCCCATATTTATCACTGTGCGTATATTTAAAATATTTTAAAATATCTTGAAATGTTTGAAAATCTTTGAAATTACGTGTGAATGAATCCTTCGAAAACCATCAAAATTTTACTAAATTCTTTGGAATATTTAAAAAATTCTTCAAATCTATGAAATTCTTTTAAATATTTTAAAACGCCTTGAAATATTTGAAAATCTTTGAAATTACTTCTGATTAAGGTCTTTGGAATTCATTGAAATTATATAAAATTACTTGGAATCTTTAAAAATATCCTAAGAGCTTTTAAATCCTTTAAAATTCCTTGAAATCTCTACAAATTCTTGAAATATATTAATAATTCTTTGGAGTCTTTTAAATATGCTTGAACAATTAAAATCCTTCAAAATGCCTTTAATTTCTTGAAAGTTTTTATCAAATTCCTTGGAATCTTTTAAGAATCTAAAACCTATAGAATTGTTTAAAATCTTTTGAACAACCTTTGAATTAAATAAAACCCCAAGAAATCAAAAGAGATCATGAAGTGAAACTTTCTTCGATCGTTTTTGTATATTCAAAAATATGAGAGAAAACAAAGTTTTCATATTTTTATTTCGGTCTTACGATCAATTTAGGAAAATAAATAAAAAATAAATCGAGTCAAAATTCCTTCTTATTATGACGTTTCGGCCTCATCTGTGGGCCTTCATCAGAAACAAACATCTGTTATAAAATTATAAATAATTAAAAATAATAAAAAATACGTACAAAAAATAAATTAATAAAACAAATTTTTACCTCGGAGGCAATAATCGGAGTCAATCCTAATAGTACGTCGAAGCGAACGACAACATTTGAAATTTCGCATTAAGTCAGTTCATTATGTAATTGTAAAAAAGTATTGGGAAACTATGGAGATCAAAAGAAGTTGCCCAATGTGTTCAAAAAAGTTCACATTTTTTAGTTATAAATGCTGTAAAAACAGCTAACGAAGTGATGTGACGTAAACAACAAATAAATGATTATAAGGCCTAAGAAAGTTGTGGTGATAGATAGACAAAATCAATTCCAAATGAAAAGCCTAAGAAAGTTGTAGTGATAGGTGGACAAAAACAAATTCAAATGAAAAGCGCGCTAAATATAATGGGAATTCAATTTAATTGATGATGCTATTATAATATTGATTCACGTTAAGAATTTCAGTTTTTAAATTAATAGATAGAATTTGATTTTTTATTATCATTTTTAATGATAATAAAAAATCAAATGCGCGAAAAATAGTTACAGATTTAATTTCAAATCATAAAAAAATCAATAAATTTAAAAACTGGAATCAAATTTCAGATATTGCTACAAAATTCCAAAATGACCACAAGGATGTTATCTTTGTAAAAGCAGACAAAGGTAATATCTTAGTGGCTGCAAATTCAGAAGACTACAAATCAACTATTGAAAATCTTTTACAGAATAATACTTTATATAAAAAAGTTAACACTAGTTTAGTTCCGTCCACTGAAGAAAAATGTAATGATATTATTTCTAGATGGGGGAAAAAAATATACATAAATGAAAATTTAGATTATAAATTAAAAACCATGGTTGTGTGACAGCAAAAGCATATGCCCTCCCCAAAGTTCACAAGCCAGAATTAAAATCGAGATTAATTGTCTCTACTATTGGTTCTCCAACTTACAGTTTAGCAAAATTCTTATCTAATCTTTTAAAGCCAGTATCTGGAAAAACTGATTCATTTATAAGAGATAGTTAAAGCTTTAAAGAAAAAATTAATAATTTTAATGTTCCTAACACATATTCACTTGTTTCACTAGATATTATATCTATGTTTGATAACATTCCGTTGGATTTAGTTTTGGACGTTATAGAAGAAAAATTACAAGTACATAAAAATTTAACTAAAATATCAAACTCAGAGATTTTAATAGCTGTCAAAACGGTTTTTAATAATACTGTCTTTTCATTTAATCAAAAATTTTAAAAACAAATTTCTGGTTTTCCGATGGGTTCACCTTTATCACCTATTGCATCTAATCTTGTTTTAGAAGATGTTGAAAATAGAGCCTTATCTAAATTAAGCTTCAAACCATTTTTCTTTAAGCGTTACGTGGATGATATTTTCACTATTGTTCCTACAGATAAAATCCCAGAACTAATTAACACATTCAATAGTATAGAAGAATCTCTACAGTTTACTTTCGAAATAGAAAACAATAATACTCTAAATTTTTTAGATCTGTCTATCACAAAAACTAAGAATGGAAATTCAATTACTAATTGGTTTAAAAAACCGTCATGGTCAGGCCAATATTTGAATTACCATTCTCACCATCAATTTAGTTAGAAAATTGGATTAATAAAAGGTTTAATTGACAGATGTATTAAACTAAGTGACTTCAATTTTAGAAAAGAAAACTTAGACCAATTAAAAATTACTTTGCAACAAAATAATTATTCACTACCGTTAATTGAAAGTGTCATTAAAGAAAGAGTACATGAAATTTACAATAGTTCAATTAAACATAAAAAAAGAACAAATGGCTTGAAAATTATAGACAAACTGATTTACGGGTTTCCTTGCCTTATGTACAAGGTTTATCAGAAAGATTAAAGAACGCGTTAAAAAAGTTTGATATTAATGTATATTTTAGAAATGATCACATATCAAAAAAATGTTTCACGAATTTAAAAGACTCTGAAAAAATTGATAATATCTCTAATGTTGTTTATCTAATAAAATGTACAGGATGCACTAAAGTTTATGTAGGTGAAACTGGTCGTCGGTTAAAAAATAGAATATCCGAACATAAAAGGGATTGTAGAATTGGCAAATCAAATACGGGCCTCTCACAACATTCTTGGAATTTTGATCATTATTTTGATTTCGATTCTAAAAATATCAAAATTCTTGCTAAAGAAAAAAACTTTTATAAAAGAAAAATTCTGGAATCTATTTTCATAAATAAATATATAAAAGTATCTATTAATTTAAAAACTGAAATTCTTAACGTGAATCAATATTATAATAGCATCATCAATTAAATTGAATTTCCATTATATTTAGCGCGCTTTTCATTTGGATTTGTTTTTGTCCACCTATCACTACAACTTTCTTAGGCTTTTCATTTGGAATTGATTTTGTCTGTCTATCACCACAAATTTCTTAGGACTTATAATCATTCATTTGTTGTTTACGTCACATCACTTTGTTAGCTGTTTTTACAGCATTTATAACTAAAAAATGTGAACTTTTTTGAACATATTGGGCAACTTCTTTTGATCTCCATAGTTTCCCAATACTTTTTTTACAATCACATAATGAACTGACTTAAGGCCATGTTATACATGAGTCACGTGACCTAAATTATCGATATTTTTTTTGCAACAACTCACGTCCACACGGAATGAGATATCGAGTTGAAATTTTGGGGAATGCCTCAGGAAATAATAATGTACGTTTGTATACAACATTTGGAACGAAATTTAGAAAAAATATTTTTTGAAGAAATTAAAACCGGAGCAATATCGGCATTTTTTGTGCAACAACTTATGTCCACACAAAATGAGATATCGAGTTGAAACTTTGGGGAAAGCATCAGGAAACTGTAATCTGTGTTTGTATACAACATTTGACTCGAAATGTTGAAGAAAAAAATGTCATGAATAAGGAAATTCACAAAAATACCGACCGTGCTGTAGAACTCTGTAGTAACCAATTTTCGATGTTCCCAATGAAACATTTTTGAGGTTCTGGCTCACATGTCTTGAGGAAAATGATGCAAACATCGGTTGCAATAATTATACTTGATAATATTTGCTGGTTTGGTTCAAATAAACCAATTGATATTTGATATATCCATGGTGTCAGCACTGTTGATAATGCAGATCGCTTGATTGCCGGTCGATATTTGTTATTCCAATAATAACTTCTTTTTCTTCCCCAACTCTATGCTTTACCACACACTGTCCTTTTATATTTATTTATATTTTCTCAAATTTTTTCCACTCTATTTTAACATAAATTTTTAAATATGGGACAAAAAATATCGATCTCAGGGCTGGCTGGGTCACGTGACTAATGTATAACCTGGCCTTAATGCGAAATTTTAAATGTTGTCGTTCGCTTCGACGTACTATTAGGATTGACTCCGATTATTGCCTCCGAGGTAAAAATTTGTTTTATTAATTTATTTTTTCTATAATTCGCGAAAAAGTGCCAGTTTTTCCACCTGTTTTTGGTGTAAAAAGTGACCGATTTTTGCTCGATGACGTTGCGCATGCGCAGTGCCGACCTTTCCGGGCAACAGTGACAAAAGTGGACAGATGCAGTGGAAAAAGTAAATGGACAGTGATAAAAGTGAGGCACAGTGGAAAAAGTAAATGTTATTTCGGGTGGGTTCGTGCTGCCTCGGGTGGACTCGTGCATCGTGCGCAGCCAACTTCATTCTGTTTTCCGACTGTCGTCCCTAACCTAAAATCAATTTCCTGAAAATTCTCGAGTTGTGTATTTTGTATGTACTTTTGTCACTTGGCAAAAGCAAAAAAACACCGTCAGTTTCTCCGAAAATACTGTGCTTGGTTTTTTTCACGAAAAATCGGAAGTTTTGAAGCCCTCAACTTGATGGGCCAACTATTCAATTGTGAGAGCCAGCTTATTATTACTGCCATGGTTTTGATAATTGCCATTGTCATTGTTGCGTCAATCGACAAAAAATCGCCTTCTTTTTACACAAAAAACAGGTAAACAAAAACTAGCACTTTTGCACAAATTATAGAAAAAGTATCGTGTCCCACACATTGAAAAAGCGACGATTTAAAACTCGTGTGATAGCCACCCTCGCTCCGCTCGGGTAGCTAACTTCACACTCGTCTTAAATCTCTCGCTTTTTCAACTTGTAGCACAATATACTATTTTGTATGTATTTTTTATTATTTTTAATTATTTATACTTTTATAACAGATGTTTGTTTCTGATGAAGGCCCACAGATGAGGCCGAAACGTCATAATAAAAAGGAATTTTGACTCGATCTCTTTTTTTTCTAAATTGATCGTAAGACCGAAATCAAAATATGAAAACTTTGTTTTCTATCATATTTTTGAACCTTTAAATTCTTGAAATATATTGAAAATTCCTTTGCATCTTTTTAAATATTCTTGAATCTTAAAAATCCTTTGAAATCTCGTCGATATCTTGAAAGCAATTGAAAATTCCTTGGAATCTTTTAAAAATTCCTAAAATGTATAAAAATTTTCAAAATCATTTAAAATGCCTTGAAATATTTGAAAATCTTTCTAAATCTTTGAAATTACTGCTGATTAAAGTCATTGGAGTTCATCAAAATATTATAAAATTCCTTGGAATCTTGTAAAATATCCTAAGATCTTTCAAATCCTTTAAAATTCCTTGAAATCCCTTCAAATTTTTGAAACATATATGTAAATAATAAAATAAAACTTTCTTTGAATTATTATTCTTTGTGAACTTTAGATACGAATTAAAAAAATTATTAATTTTGTTTTTAGTATTATATAATTATTTAATTAATCAATTGATTAAATTATTTCAAAGATTCCTGGTGGAAATGTTGTAATAATTGATCCAATAGTTTAAGAATGCTCAAAAAACAAAAATGTAAAGTATAATTAAAGTTCGGTACTTAAAGAGTTTCTAAAAAAAGTTGAATTTATGCAGGACGGAACATTTTTTTTTATAAATTCCTTAAAATTAAATAAGACGGCTTTTGAAAAATAACTTTTTGCTACAATCACAACTAAATTTTGGATTAATCAATTAAATTTGATTTTCAATTAAAATAGTAGAGAAAAAAGTCTTCACTTGGATTCTATGTTATGTTTTTTGGTTTTTTGAACTGATATCAGCTTTGAATTATGTTGAAGAAAAAATTTTTACTATAAAAGACCGTATTTTCAAATATTATGCATGGCAATAGCTTCCTTACTTTTCAATAAAATGTATTGATATTAAAGGTCAATCGATTCTTCTTGGATCAACATATCTTTTCTGTTCTCGCATCAACTTTAAATTATGTTAATGAAAAAAGTTTTACTATAAAAAACCGTGTTTTCAAATATTATGCATTACCATAGCTTCCTTACTCGTCAATAAAATGTATCAATGTTATAGGTCAATAGATTCATCTCGAATCAACACAACTTTTCTATTCTCGCATCAACTTTAAATTATGAGAATGAGAAAATTTTTACTATAAAAATTGATTTTAAAAATATATAAGTTACCATAACTTCCTTACTCTTCAATAAAATGTAGAATAATTGTAGGTCAATCGATTCGTCTCGAACCAAGGAATCTTTCATATTTTTGCATTATCTTTGAATTATGTTGAAGAAAAAGTTTTACTACGAAAAAAAAGTATTTTCAAATATTATGCATTTCCATAGCTTCCTTACTCTTCAATAAAATGTATTATAATTGTAGGTCAATCGATTCGTCTCGAACCAAGGAATCTTTCATATTTTTGCATTAACTTTAAATTATGTTGAAGAAAAAAGTTTTACTATAAAAAACCGTGTTTTCAAATATTATGCATCACCATAGCTTCCTCACTCTTCAATAAAATGTATCAATGTTATAGGTCAATCGATTCATCTTAAATCAAAACAACTTTTCTATTCTCGCATCAATTCTAAATTATGACAATATGACAATTTTTACGATAATAATCGATTTAAAAAATATATAAATTACCATAACTTCCTTACTCTTTAATAAAATGTATTATAATTTTAGGTCAATCGATTCGTCTCAAACCAAGAAATCTTTTATATTCTTGCATCAACTTTGAATTACGTTGAAGAAAAAAATTTTACTATTTTAAAAAACCGTATTTTCAAATAATGCATTACCACAGCTTTCTTAAAGGGGTGTCTGCAGGGACTGTGAGGAATTGAAGAAAAAGCAAAAAAAAAAAAGAGGAAATAAAAGGAAAATTGGGCGGCGCAAGAAGCCAGCATTCTGCGGAGACATCTGTCGGTTGCGGAAGGTACTGCATGGAGAGGTCTCAGTTACCGGCGGCAGAGCGGGAGGTGGGCAGCGAGAGTACTGGCAGTGCTGTTAGTGAAACTGACGGTTGGGGAATTTTCCACAAGCCACGACCACCAACAGTGCATGGCTCGGTGTCGAGCGGTACGTCGGGGAGAGGGAGAAAGCGGCACGGTGGGAGACAAGGAAACGAGAAGGTAAGAAAGAGAGAGACTAGCGCAAGTGACGGGGAGGATATCTTGAAGAGGAAGAGAAACAGCCAAGAGACTCCGGAGAAAAGCGAGGTCAAGAGCCCGTTCAGAAAAAGCGGCATAACACGTAGGTCACCCCCACCCCCCTCAAATGGAGGGGCAGTTGGAAAAGGAGGCTCTCTGGATGCTGTTAGGCGAGATCGCGGAGCTGAGGGAGGACGTAAGGGGGACCAAGGAGCAGATGGAAGGCATGATGGAGGACTTGAAAATCAGAGATGAAAAATGGGAAAAGGAGGTGAAAGAGCTAAGAGAGAGAGAGAGAGAGAGAGAGAGAGAGAGAGAGAGAGTAGATTGGTTAGAGAGGGGGAAAAAAGAAAAAGAAGTTAAAATAAAACAGATGGAATAGGAGATTAGGGTGTGGAAATAAAGGAAGGAAAAAAGGCTCGAGAAGGTGGAGGGCAGGACGGAAATGAAAATAGGAGACGGGAGTAGCGGGGGCGAGATTGAAGGTATTTGGGAGAGGGTAGGAAATATGATAGAAGAGAAAGTAGGAAAGCGTAGGAATGAAAAGGAGGAGAGGGCGGATAGGGAAAGGATAAGGGCAATGGAGTTGAGAATGGAGAGAAAGGAGAAAGCAGACAGGAGAAATAATATTGTAATAAGAGGGTTGAAGCTGCAGAGCGGGGAAGAAAGGGAGGGCGTGGAAAGCGCTGCTACAGAGCTTAGGGTGGGATAAAGGCAGGGTAGGGAAAGTTAAGTTGGAGGGGAGAAAGGACAAAGAAGTGGCGGTTGTGGAGTTGGAGGGCTGGGAAGAAAAGTTGGGGGTAATGCGAAATAAAAATAGGATAGAGGATAAGGAAGTTTTCATTGATCACGATTTGATGAGAAAGGAAAGGGATGTACAGTGAATCCTGTACGACAGGGCTAGGAGGGAGAGGAGTGAAGGGAGATCGGCGAAGGTACGATATCGGAAAATAAAAATAGACGAGAAAATGAGGGTATGGGACGAGGAGAAAGAGGTGTTGAAGGAAGTGCAGGGGAATTTGTTTCGTAGGAAGTAGGGGGTGGGGGTAATGCAGGGTAGAGGAGTTGTGAAGGTGCTTTACTGGAACGTAGCAGGGGTAAAGAAGAAGGATGAGGAGT
This sequence comes from Andricus curvator, assembly GCA_932195095.1. Lineage (NCBI taxonomy): Eukaryota > Metazoa > Arthropoda > Insecta > Hymenoptera > Cynipidae > Andricus > Andricus curvator. The sequence goes on along the minus strand of CAKNYM010045875.1, from coordinate 48,594 downwards.
TCTGGAGGTATATCCAGGAATTTGATGTGGTGAGACTGGTAGAGACGTGGGTGGAAAGAAAGGAAAGGAATAGAATAGAGCCAAAGCTGCTAAGGGGGCATAGGTGGAGACTCCAGAAGACGGTCAGAGTGAAGAAGAAAGGAAGGGCAAGTGGGGGAATTATAAGGGGGGTACGAGATGGATTAGAGGGATAAGCTCACGGAGATGAAGAGGGGGAGGGAGTGCAAATGAGGGAAGTAAAGATAGGAGGGGTAACGTGTAAGTTTGTGACAGTGTACAATGAGGATAAGATGAAAAGAATTAAAGAAAGGGTGGAAGGCCTGTTAGGTGGAAGAGGGGAGGGTATGGTGGTACTGGGTGAAGACTTTAACGCGAGGATGGGGAGGGAAGGGAGCCTTTACAGGGAAGGGGAGAGCTTTGAAAGAAATTTGAAGGATAAGTTAATAGATAAGGAGGGGGAGATTCTAAGGGACTGGATGGAGGATAGAGGCTGGGCGGTGGCAAATGGTATGGCAAATGGGGACGAAGAGGGAGAATACACATATGTAGGTAAGGTGGGGGTATCGGTGATAGACTATGTAGTCATGAGTATGCAAGGGTGGGAGGCGATGGAGAGATTCGTAGTAGAAGGGAGGGTAGAATCAGACCATCAGCCATTAGGGTTGTGGATAAGGGGTGAGAGCGGCGGTAGGCAAGGTGGGGAAGAAGTGTCGTCTTTGGAGAGGGTAAGCTGGACGAGAGAGGCGATAGAGAAGTATACGTAGCAGTTAGGGAAGGTACGCTTCGAATAGAAGACAGTGGAAGAGATATGGGAGGATTTAAAAGAGAAAGTCAAAGGGTGCGTGCAAAAGAAGATATTCAAAAAGAAGGAGAAAGGGGAGATAGGGGATGTAAAAAGATGAAAAGGAAGGTGAAGAGGTAATATAAGAAGTGGAAAGAGGGTACTGCGAAAAGGGAGGAGTACGTAGAAATGAGGAAGGGGTTTAGATTGTTGTGTAAGAAGAAAGAACAGGAAAAGGAGAAAGGGCCGGAGGAGTTAGGAAATGTTAAGACAGAGGGGGACGTCTGGAAGATAATAGGTTTAGAAAGCGTAGAGTAGGGATAAGCGAAAAGATAGGGAGTGAGGAGTGGAGAGAGTTTTTTGAAGAATCATTTCAGGGCTCAGATTCAAGGAAGAGAGATGATGGAAGTAGAAGAACGGGCGAGGCAGAGATGGAGGAGTTGAATGACGAGGAGATAGAGAAACAGATAAGGAAGTTAAGAAGGTCAAAATCAGCAGGGCTGGATGGGGCAGAGAACGAAGCATGGCTGTTTAGTACACAAGAGGTTAGGGAAAGGCTGGAGGAGGTAGTGAAGAAAGTATGGAGAGGGGAGGGATTTCCACGAGGGTGGAGAGAAGGGTTAATAGTGCCTCTGTATAAGAAAGGAGATAGGGATAGGCAGGAAAATTATAGAGGAATTACGCTAATGAATACGTAGGATATCGAGGGGAAAGGAATATTGCCGGAGACGCAGGCGGGCTTTAGGGCAGGTAGGAGTACTATCGACAATATCTACGTTCTGCAGCACATTGTGGATAGAGAATTAGCAAAGAAGGGGTCGAGAGTGTACGCGTTTTTTGTGGATCTAAAAGGCGCGTTTCCGTCGGTGGATAGGGGGAGGTTGTGGGAGGCGATATAGGATACGGGAGTGGAGAGAGGCCTGATCGAGAGGGTAAGGGAGATATATGAAGAGTCCAAAGATAAGGTAAGAGGAGGACAGGGGATTTCGGAGGGATTCTGGATGGATAGGGGGTTAAGACAAGAGTGTCCGCTTAGCCCAACGCTTTTTGCGATTTTAATGGCGGATATGGAAAGTAAGCTGGAGGCCGGAGTGGTAGGAGGGGTTTGAATTTTGTCACTAGCGTATGCAGATGAAATAGTGTTGTTGGCAAAAAGCGAGGAGGCCTTAAAGGAAATGATGAAGAGGTTGAGAAGATACCTGGATAAGAGCAGGATAGAACTGAATACGGAAAAGTCCAAGGTTATGGTGTTCAGAAAAGGAGGTGGAAGGGACAAGGAAGGGGAGTGTACGTGGAAGGGAAAGGCGGTGCAGGAGGTTAAAGAGTTTGTGTACCTGGGCTTCTTGTTTCGGAGGAATGGCGGAGTGGATGGTCACATAAAAGAGAGAGTGAGGAGGGCAAATGTGGTGATGAGGCAGGTGTGGGGGTTGGGAAAGAAGTTATTCGCAGATGATTCTGGAAGGAGAATGAAATTGTTTGACTCACTAGTGATGAGTGTGCTATTGTATGAAGTAGAGGTGTGAGGGTGGAAGAAAAGCGAAGAGGTAAATAGGACACAGGAGAGGTATGTAAAGGGGATACTGGGGCTGGCAAGGAACACGCCTAATTATATTGTCAGGAGGGAGACAGGGAGAACGAGTGTAGGGATTCTAGCGGGGAGTCGGGCGTGTAAATATGAAGAGAAATTTCTGGAAGGAGGGGGAAGTAAGCTGGTTAGGGAGTGTCGGTGGGAGATGGAGATCAGGAGAGGGGGTGGGAAGATGGAGGTTGAAGAAGAAAGGTATTTTAGAACGAATGGACTGCAGACGGATGAAGTGAGAAGGATGAATGAGGAAGGAAGGAAGGTATATGAGTTAGTTAAGAAAAACGGCATGGAGAGAGAGAAGACAGCAGTGGAAGAGAGAATAAGAGAGACAAGGTTCAATGGGAACTATGTGTGGATTATGCTAAGGGTGAGAGCGCAATATTTGTCTGAGATAGGAGAGAATGGAAGTCAGGAGCTTATAGCGAGGATGAGATGTGGGTGCATGGAGGGTTTCTAAGGTTCTGACTCGCTAGGGAAAAAAGGACGTGAGAACTATGTGGGAAGGGGGAGGCAAGAGTGGAGCACTGGTTCGAGGAGTGCGTACAGGTGGAAAGGAGTGGAATAAGCATGGAGGTATTGATGCATGGAAGGGGGGACAAAAGGGCAGTAGCATGGGTGAAGGGAGTTTTGGGTAAGATGGAGAAGAAGAGAAGGAAGAAGGAAGAGGAATGGAGAAGGAGAAATTGTAAATAGAGGAGGAAGTAAATATAAGTAAATGTAAATATTTTATATAGCATACCGAGAAAGTAGGGACATGCGTGCGATGCGAGGCGAAGCGAGGAAGGCAAGGCGATAAGAGAGAGCGGCGTTAGATATAAGGTGTGGAAGGATGTTAGTTTTAAGGGTTAGTTTTTAAAAAATTCTGTAAAAAAAGGAAGTGTAAGCAAGTCAATTTTTTAAGGCCAGCAGGCTGAAAAATAAACGTTTATCTATCTATCTACCATAGCTTTCTTATTCTTCAATGAAATCTATTAATGTTGTAGGTCAATCGATTCGTCGTGAATCAACACAACATTTCTATTCTCGCATCAACTTTAAATTATGAGAATGAGAAAATTTTTACTATAAAAATCGATTTTAAAAATATATAAATGACCATAACTTCCCCACTCTTTGATAAAATGTATTATAATTTAGGTCAATAGATTCTTCTCGAACCAAGGAATCTTTTATATTCTCGCATCAACTTTGAATTATGTTGAAGAAAAAAATTTTACTACAAAAAAAAAAGTATTTTTAAATATCATTGAGTGCTAAAAAAATGCATTGAATATTGTTGGAAATCTTTTGGTGAGTATGAAGATATTAGTGGGGAAAATAAGCCCTCCCAATTTCATCAATTTATCTGCAACCGTTTTCATGGTATCGTGTTCACAAAAAAGTGTGACATCCAAACACACACACATCCGGACAATGGCTATTTTCAGCATCCACTCACAGAAACATGTTGAAATTCTCAATTTTAAACTTCAAAAGTTTGCTTATCTCAAATTTCAAAATTAATTTAAAAAACCTTATATACGTAAGAATTCACATAAGAAAATGTATTTCTTGTTCAGGTTGTAATTTTAATCAGCATATTTCATCTAAAATATAATATCCATTATAGTGCCTATAATGGATATGATTTTACATCTTGAATTTAATTGCGGCTTATCTTATTAGCATACTCTATACACAAAAAAAATGTCGTTAGCTGATAACGCAATCACACTTGATAAAACTGAAAAATTGAGTCATGCGGATCCATAAATTAAAAGTTGTGCAATTTTTAGGCAAATATAAGATACGATACATCACAGTTTATTAAGCTTAGAGCTTTCTAGAGCTTTGCGACAAAATTGAAGATAATTTTTTATTAATTGAATTAAAAATAAAATAAATGAAATGAGAAACTGTATTTCCAGAAAATTTTCTGCAAAGGAACTTAAAAAACTTTGAAAAAACACTGAATTCCAAAGTATCACTTTTTTATACGATACTGGATCAAATCGCTTCACAACGGAACAATAATTGATTTTCCGAAAAAAAATCTGAAGTTTCAAATCACGGAAGAAAAATAAAACTACTGAAAATGCTTATGAACGAAATTGAAATATTTCGAATCTGAAATTCAACGAAACTTGAAAAATTAAAAAAATTGTAATTACCGAAATTATTAATTTCCCGAAAAATAAAATTCCCGAAAATGATGATATATGAAATATAAAATTTCCCGAGAAATCATAATTGTTTTGATAGTGAATAAATAATATAACAATAAATACTTTTATTAAATAAAAGTATTCCATTTTATTATTTATTCTTTCATTATTAAAATAATTTTTCAATTGTTTAGATTCGGGAATTTTAGAATTGAAACATTTTTCTGTGTTGGAAATTTTAGTTTCAGATGTTTTACAATTTTGGAAATTTTATTTTGTGAATTATCTACTATCTGGAATTTTGAAATTCGATAATGGGTCGACCGCAATATATAATATAATATAATATAATAATATAATATAATATTTTTTTTTTCAGAAATTTAAAATTTTCAAAATTTGCATTTTTTTATGTGGTTCATTTCGGTATTTTTCAACATTCAGGATTTTTTGTTTTCATCAAAATGATGCCATCTCCCAAAAAAAAACCTTCCCTGGGTCCGCTCCTGTTCTTGATTGTGAAACTCTAATATAAATGAACCACGTAATATATGGCAAACATATAGGTATATATACAGGTGACAAATCCTTAGGAAATCTTCCATTTGATCTTTTACTAATATTTCGAAAGGTATTTTCTCTAGATACAAAAAAAATGAAGTTCACTATTAGTGCTCTGCTTCTGACTTTCATGATGGTCCTTAATTATATTGGTGAGTAAAAAAAAAATGGTTTCATTCAATTATGTTAATCAATGGTAATTGATCGTGTAGAAAAATGATTCTCTCATCATGATAAATTTTATTATTTACATCCGATGCCACTTTTTACTCCCTAGGGAATAAAAAGTACTTTTTCCTCCCTAGGGACTGCAAAGTAGAAGCTGAGCCCAGCTTTGTAGGTATTGAGAAGGGCTGAAATTGTGCATGTGTTATAATAAATAATATATAAAATAATATTTGTAATTTTGAAAGAAAAAAATTTTTATTGTATGTTTGCAGATTTAAGTTCGCAGCTGGAAATACAAAACTCTCAGGGCTCTTCAGGACAACCGAACAATAATCTTCGTCCAACAGTCCAAAATTCAGTAGGAGGGAGAGAACAAAAAAATTCTTATATAGTTTTTCAGACTAATCCTAGTCATCCGATTGGCCAACCTCTAAAACGTGATACTGTGTTAGCCTACAATAATCTTCCACCTAATAGTGCTCCATATGCTTATCTTCATCGCCATAATAATGTACAAGAAAATTTTCAACAGAACCGCGATCGTTATGAACAGCATAACTCTCTGATCAGACACGAACATAATCCTTTAGGCTTTGGAATTCCAAGAATCTAGAATCAATCCTTCCTTTACAACCATCCTCTGAAAGCCCCCTCCATAACCTCCTTAAAATTTTCCGTTTTAAAACCCTTCTCACAAACCCCTTACAATTTTCTATACTCTTTCCTCCTCTACTACCCCCTTAGAGTTTCTCTTCTTATCAAATTCACTACCCCCTTTTTTCAGTTCCCCTTTACCATTATCCTCTGAACCTCCATTTAAAGACAACTCCTTTAGAACCTTTCTTCTTCACTCCTCCATTTGCATCTCACCTTACAGCTTTCTTACAACTGGATTCTACAGTCCCCCTCTACAACCCTCCTTCAAAACCTCTTTACCGTTTTCCTTTGACAACCCTCTTCTCAGCCCCTTATTTCCAACTTCCCTTTACAGCTACTTTTTTCAATCCCCAATTGCAAACCCCTTTTTCAGAACTGTTTCAAATTTCCTCTTAAAAATCATCCCATTTGCAATTCCTCTAAAGGACTAACAATTGCAATAAGCAATATTTAATATTGATAGTAGTATTTGTACTGTGTAACCTATATGTATATTATGAAATAGAATTCAAAATAAAAATATTATATAAATAACAATATTGTGTCTTGACAACCTCTTATTTCCAACTCCCTTTTTCAGTCCCCCTTTTAATTTGAAATAAAGACACGAGCACGTTATAGTAAAAATAGTGTATTCGCCATATTGGTATAGAATAAAAAGTGTAGAAGAGAGAACAGTTTCGTAGCATTATAGAGGGAGTTAGTGATCAGTACAAAAATATGAATTTGAATTGTGGATACGTAACATATTCCCGGGCGTTAAAAAGTAAAATTTCAAAATAAGTTAACTCTAGTGATGGATATCATCGAATAGTTTGATACAATTTTGAACTATAATTTTAGCAAAAGAGAATAAATATGCTTTACAATCAATTTAAATCCGAGTGCGCAATAATGATTAGTCACAATTAGGTAGAGGAAATAATTTAGTGAATGCTCGACGGACGTTGCCCTTGGTTGTTCTGACAGAAGCTATGCGAGAGATGCCATCCTTTCCAGGATGAAAGTCGATGATTCGGCCTAAATTCCAGGTTGATGGTGGCGTCTTATCTTCCTTTAGAAGGACCAGAGTGTCTTTCTTAATCATGGGATAAGGCTCCTTCCATTTTGTACGCCTTTGAAGCTCAGAAATATACTCTTTATTCCAGCGGCTGCACAAATTTTATCGAATTTGCTGAATTCTTTGCCAATTGGATAGTCTTCCTTCCTTCAAATGCATTAAGTCTGGATCGGCCACGCTAGTAAAAGTTCGACCAATTAGAAAGTGAGCCGGAGTTAGAGGAAAAAGGTCGTTTGGATCAGTTGATAAAGGAGTTAAGGGTCGGGAATTCAGTGTTGCCTCTATTTGAGTTAATAAAGTGGAGAATTTTTCATAAGATAAAATTGCGTCACCTGCTACACGTTTCAAGTGGTGTTTAACAAACTTCACTCCGGCTTCCCAGATACCTCCGAAATGTGGCGCGTGAGCCGGAATGAAATGCCATTGAATACCAATATTCGAAATTGATTCGCTCAATGCTTCTGACTCTTGGATTAAAAAATTCCCCAGACGTTCATGTTCATTATTCCCCCCAACAAAATTAGTGCCATTGTCAGAGTAAATGTTCGCTGGTTTTCCGCGTCTTGAAACAAAACGCCGCAGACCAGCTATGAATGCCTCCGCAGTAGCGTCTGAAACGAGCTCTGAGTGCAAGGCTTTAGTTGTGAAGCAGACGAACAAACTCACATAAGCTTTAGTTATTTTACACCCTCGACCCTTTCGGTCTTTGATAGAAAAAGGACCGGCGTAATCGACTCCAGTATTATAAAATGGAGGCGATGGAGCTACGCGCGCTGAGGGAAGATTTCCCATCATTGGATACGTCGACCTTGGTTTGACTTTGGAACACCTTATGCAGTCGTGAACTGTTTTTCGTGCTAAGTTTCGTCCACTGATTGGCCAGAAAGTTTCTCTTATGTTTGCTAATAATAACTGAGGGGCTGCGTGGAGTAACTTAATGTGTTCCTGCTGAAAGAGTAGCTTTGTGAATGTGTGATTTGAGTCAAGAACGATGGGGTGTTTTTTGTCTTCGCTGAAGTTTGAGTTTTCTAGTCTACCGCCGACCCTCAATATTTCTGCTTCATCTAAGAACGGATTCAGGAACGATAACTTGCCTTTGGTAATTGGCTTGTTATCTTTTTGAAGATTGATGTCAGTTTAGAAAGAAGCACTTTGAGATAAACGAGTAAGAGCTAGTAATGATTTTCGCAATTCTACGACATTTAAAGGACCGTTGACTTTATTGTTTTTAAGTTTACAGTTACGTGCAAATCGTATACAGTATGCACTCACTCGAATTAATCTCGACAAAATTTTGAGTTGTTTAATTCTTGAATCATCTACTAGTATTGCTTCTTTATTTTCCTTTTGAGCGTGAAATACATTTTTTACATCTAGTAACCCAGTGGTTGACGCCTCTGGAACTGGCCATTCTGTTTTGTTTTTGAGTAAGAAATCTGGACCTGACCACCAAAGTTCTAGATCGGATATTTGATTTGGAGTTACGCCTCGAGATAAACAATCAGCTGGGTTGCTTTTAGTATGAACGTGACGCCAAAATTTGATGTTAGTTAACTCGTGTATTTGAGCAACGCGATTTGATACAAAAGTGTCAGTTATATTTTTATGTTTGTTTTTAATCCATCCCAAAACGATGGTTGAGTCAGTCCAGTAGTTAATTTCATCAATAGGTCTATCTAACGCGGGTTCTACTTTGTTACACAACTTTGCGAGTAAAACAGCTCCGCATAGTTCCAGCCTAGGAATTGTTTGAGTCTTTAGTGGAGCAACTTTTGACTTGGAACAAAGCAATTTTACTGTGATGTGGCCACATTCATCCTGTGATCTGAGATAAATACACCCCCCGTACCCATTTTGGGAAGCGTCCGAGAACCCGTGTAATTGAAGATTAATGACCTTTGAAACAATAACCTTTCGAGGTATACTAAGATCGTTCAGGCTAGGAAGTTGTTTTTTGTAATTCAACCATTGCGCATGTAGCTCATACGGTAAAGATTCGTCCCATGAAAGCTTTTCTAGCCATAAACGTTGCAAAAACATTTTCGCGACCATAATACATGGCCCTAAAAGGCCGAGTGGATCAAAAATTTGAGCGATTTCTGCCAGTATTTGTCTTTTTGTTACCTTAGAGCTGTTAGATATATTGACTGAATACTTTAAAACATCTGGATTTGTTTGCCAAAAAAGACCGAATGTTTTAATTTGTTTATCAGTTAAAAGATTAACAAAGTTAGAAGCTTTCTGAGATTCTGTTATTTCGTTAATTATTTCTGGGCTATTGGATACCCATTTGCGGAGGTTGAAACAACCTGTAGATAAGATTTTCTTCAAGCGATTTGCGAGATAAATAACTTCTTTAATAGTATCCGCTCCGGTGAGTAAATCATCTACATAAAAATCTTGACGAATTACTTTGGCTACCTTAGGTTCGGCCTTTTCGCATTGAGAAGCAAGTTTCACTAAACATCGTATGGCTGAATATGATGCCGCCGCGGTGGCATAGGTAACTGTTATTAATTCGAATACCTCAATTGGTTTATTTGAGTCGAAACGCCATAAGATTCGTTGAAGCGAAGTTTGTTCAGGATTTATGTTTACTTGGCGGTACATTTTCTCTATATCCGCGCCTATAATAAACTCGTGTTTTCGGAATCTAATTGAAATAGAAAATAAATCGCTTTGTATATTGGGACCAACCATTTTTAAATCATTCAAAGACACACTTGAAGTCGTTGCTGCGGAAGCGTCAAAAACTACCCGCAGCTTTGTAGATACGCTTTCAGGGCGAATCACACAATGATGTGGGAGATAATATGATGGCTTACCATCGATGTTACTATCGACCCTTTTCATGTGCCCTAATGCAATGTGCTCAGTTATAAATTTTGAGTACTCCTTTTGAATTTCAGGTTGTTTTGTAAATCTTTTTTCTAAATTAAATAAATGACGTTGTGCGTGTTCGTTTGAGTCACCTAATTTTTGAGGATCATCTTTTAGTGGGATTGAAACGATGAACCTGCCCCTTTCGTCTCGTTTAACCGTTTTTGTGAAAAAATCTTCGCACGCGTTTTCTTTGATTGATAGAACCCCTTTGTTCAATGAAAATTCCTCTAATTCCCAGAATTGTGGACCTGGCATGGGCCCTGCAAGTATCCAGCGGAACCTGGTCTTTTGTAACAGAAGCCCCTCAATGTTCAGTTTTATTTGTCCGACGCAAATTAATGACCAGAAAATCGCGTTGCCTAAGAAAATCTCGATTGTTCCAGGCCTATCGAATTGTCGATCAGCTAAAGGACAATCACTTATTGAACCTATATTGACATCAATAGGCGTCTTTTTGAGTTTGATTAAATCACAGAGCTCGGAAGTTATAAGGTTACATTGGGAACCTGAATCTAATAAAAGACGAGCAGGGAGTTGCTCATTGTTCTTATTTTTTACCAATAGCATAGCTGTTGAGAGAACCCCATCATCTGAATTTGACGTTATTGAATTGGTTGAAAACATAAGTCTTTCTTTAGACTCTGGGGCTGCGTTAAGCGTGGGTGGTTTGCCTCTTTCGAAGTGAAGCAACGTGTTATGCCTACCCTAACATTGATTACAACCTTTTGATTTGCATTCCCTTTGAAAATGGCCAGGCCTTAAACAATTTACACATAGTTTGCAACTTCTAACTTTCTCTGCTCTTTCTTGAGCTGAAAGAGATAGAAAATTAGAGCAATCTTGAATGTGGTGCTCCTCTTTGCAAAGAGCACAGCATATTTTGTTACCAAAAAACGATTTCTTTGATTGAGAATTGCCTTTGTTTTCGAATTTCAGTTTCAAATCTTTTTTAAGTCGCAAATCATTTATTTCTAATGTTTCTAATAAGTTCGCACGAGAATTTAAGAATTTTTTGAAATCTTCCAAAGTTGGAATTTCGTTACCCGTTCCCTCCTTTTCCCAGGCCCTAGCCGTATTGTTATCCAATTTTGACGATAAAAGGTAGATTAGTAGGGAATCCCAGTTATCGGTTGATTGTCCTAATGTACTTAGAGCTCTCAAATGTTTATTGATGTTATCTAACATCTTACGAATCTGAACGGAAGATTCTTTTGTCATAGTTTCAGAATTAAAAATGGTTTTTATATGGTTTTGTATTAAAAGCCTTTTATTGTTGTAACGACTGCATAACGCGTCCCAGGCCACTTGATAATTTGTTGCTGAAAATTCTAATGATTCGATAACTTGAGCTGCACTGTCTTTAAGTGCCGCGACCAAATAATGGAATTTTTCGATATCACTAATATCCTCATTTTTATGAATCAAAGACTCGAAAGTATCCCTAAAGCCTAGCCAATCAGAGAGCTCGCCGTTAAATTTTGGTAATTGAATTTGAGGCAATTTTAAACCTGACGCTTTAATTATAACAGGCTGATTGTTCCCGGCTACTGCGTTTGCTATATTTGCTTATTGGAGTTGAATTTGTTGGAGTTGTTGCCCTACCTGCCCTGCCGATGCTACCTCAGAATTTGCCTGCGCGTTTGAATGTGGATTGCCTTTTGGAATTCCACGCATTAATAATTGTCGAGCTGCAGATACAACAGCATAATAATTGTCTTCAACTTCTGTTCTATAATCAATTGTATCTTGAGCCTCATCAGTGAACTCATCAATTTTATCTTGTATTTCCTCATACACATCAAAAGCAGTTTTAATTTTTTCTAACCGATCGCTAATTTCTAGTTTGTTAATATTATCTAACTCGACATTCTCGTCAGGATAACTCTGAGAAACCCTATTTATGTAATTACTGAAAACAGTAAACTTTGTTTTGCAGGTGCCGCGTTTTTTTATCAAATCATTAAAACCTGCCATCTTGATTTTATCATTTATCAAATAAAAGCAACTTTATAAGGATTTGGAATTGAAATTAAATAAAAGGATGCCCACTTATCTTAATTTGAAGAACGAGGTTGTCCTGGCATCGATGCAGTTGATCCTTGTGATCCACGTAGAGGTTAGACTTCTTCTTCACAGTTAACCTCAACTTCACTGAAGAGGTTCGTCTTCTTGGTCGTCATCCAAAATAGTTTGTATCAGAACTCACGTACAAACTTGCTTGGAAATTGGATACGCTAACCCACAGCGATAGTCTTGAAAGCTGGCCTCAAATACAGAATACGAATTGTTTGGTAGTTGATATTAATCGATGGCTTGACAGCTCGCCTCAAAGCACGGAAGGTTAGGTGGCTGGCCTCTTGATAATTTTGACGAAAGAAGTCGATGCACTGAAGTTGCGAATCGATTATTGCTCGTGCCTTTGTTCAGGCATATGCGCACTAACACACTGACATATTTCTTTAATGCAAGCTTGTAATTTTAATTTTTTATATAGTTCAAAATATAATTATAAATAATATCATTTGTGTATCTCGGTTTTATTTTTCATTTTATTTATGTATTTTATGTTTTGTCAAAGTTCTTTTTGGGTTTAGAGTTTGCTGTGGGTATGTCGAAAAGTCAGGGATTGTTGAAAAAAGGTCAGGGAAATTAAAAATGGAAAGTCTGTGGAAACCCTGAACACAGCATTGATTGCCGATTAAGCCTTATTGTAGCTTCACTTTCACACGATCAATTGAGCTTGAATTCTGTGCGACCGCATGGCCGAAATCATTTTGATACGCGACAATACGCACTTCGCGTTTTGACGAATTTTGTAGTCTTTTCGGTATTTTTGAACCGAAATAATTGTTCACAAATACTTGTCTATCGAAATCCTATTCGAAGGACCAAAATATGTTACATTTGTAAGCTGGATTTCACAGATAATTTGAAATAAAGACACGAGCACGTTATAGTAAAATTAGTGTATTCGCCATATTGGTATAGAAGAAAAAGTGTAGAAGAGAGAACAGTTTCGTAGCATTATAGAGGGAGTTAGTGATCAGTACAAAAATATGAATTTGAATTTTGGATACGTAGCAATCCCTCTTTATTTGAATCTTCCCTTAAATCTTCCACACAATTTTACTCTTCAAGCACCTAAGAGTTTCCCTTTTTACAAACTACGTCACATCTCTCTATTTTCAACTCTGCTCTACAAGTTACCCTTTTCAACCTCCATTTACTAACGACCTCTTTTCAAACATTCTTCACCCTCCTCCATTTACACCTCTCCTTACAATTTCCTTATAAACACCTTCTACAACCCCCTTTCATAATTCCCTTTAGATTTCTCCTTTTTACAATCCTCTTCACAACCTTTTATTTCCAACTTCCCTTTACAGTTACATTTTTTAACACCCCCTCTAATCCCCTCTACTTACATCTTCCTTTACAACTTTCTTACAATCTCCTCTACAATGCTCTCAGAGTTTCACTTTTCACAACCTACGTTACAAATTTCTATTTCCAACTCCCTGTTTCCAACTCTTCTCTACAGTTACCCTTTTCAACCCCCATTCACAACCATTTTTCACCCATTTTCATTTAAATCTCCCCCTAAAACTTCGATACTATACCCCTCTTTGACCCCCTTAGAGTTTCCCCTTTTAAAATCTACGTCACAACTCCCTGTTTACAGCTACCCTTCACAAGCTAAGATTTTCAACCTTTATTAATAACATCCTCTTTTACAAGCCTTCTTCACCCTTCTCCGTTTGAATCTCCCCTTACAATTTTCTTACAAACACCTTCTAGAACCTTCTTTCACAATCCCCTTTACATTTTTTACAACCCTCTACACCTTATTAGCTAACCCTTATTAAGCCTTATTAGCTCCCCTTTATAGCTAACTTTTTCAAATACCATTCACCAACAACACTCTTTATATCCATTCTTGACCCATGTTCATTTAAATCTCCCTTTATAACTTCCTTTAAATTTCCTCTAAAAATCTCCTTCATAACCCCCTCTGAGTATCGCTTTCTACAACCCTCTTCACAGCCCCCTATTTGCATCTCCCTTTTACAGTTACCCTTGTTAACCTTCTACAAAAACTTCACTTACAATCACCCTTTTTAACATCACTTTCAAAATACCAATACAGATCTCTTATTTACAACTTCCTCAAAAGTTCCCCCTCAAAAATCATCCCCATAACATGTTGCAGAGAACCCTTGGGTTTAGAGTGTTGTTTAGATTCACTCATTTCAACCTTAATTTCATTCAATCTATATTACAACTATTTTTCACTTTTCTTCATTTAAATCTACCCTTACAACTTCCTTACCACACATCTTAAATCCTTTTACAGCTTTCCTTTTTACAACCCTCTTCACAACCCCTGTTTACAATTCTCTTTCACGGTTGCTTATTTCAAACTTTGTTCAAATACCTCATTTACAACTTCCTTACAATCCCTCTCTACAACTTCCTCCTAAACACGCTTAGAGTTTCCCTTTTTAAGATCCTCTTGAGATGCCCATTTACAAACAAACTCCTCAATATCCATTTTAAACCCCTCTTCATTTACATCTCTTCTTAAAATTTCCTTACAACCCTGCTCCACAACCCCCAAATAGTTTCCGTTTTTACAATCCGCATCACGACCTAGATTCCAAACTTCCCTTCACTGTTACCCTTTTGAAACCCCATTTACAGAAGACGTTTACAGCTGCCCTTACAAACCACCCCGACAATCCTTCCTCTCAACCCCCTATTCACAAGTCACCTCTACAGTTATCCTTTTGAACCCCTATTTACAGAAAACCCTCTTAACAACCATTCTCAAACCCTCTTCATTTATATCTCTCCTTGAGAGTTCCTTACAATCTCTCTCTACACCTTCCACGACTCCCTTACAGTTTCCATTTTTAAACCCTATTTAAAATGAACCATCTTTACAACCATTCTTAAGCCCCCTTCCTTTGCATCTCCCGTTAGAATAGCTTTACAACTTCCTTACTTTTCCGCTCCATAACCCTCAACTAGATTTCCTTATGGATTTCAAACTCCTCTTTAATGTCACCCTTTTGAATCCTTATTTATATACAACCCCC
>CAKNYM010045875.1:12741-33646 GCA_932195095.1 Andricus curvator | reverse complement strand
ATACAACCCCCTTTTCTTCCATTTTTTACTTTTCTCCATTTATATCAGGCCTTAACCTCCCTTCCTCTACAACCCATCTTCTCAACTCCTATTTACAACGCCCCCTTATAGTTAACCTTTTCAACCTCTATTTATATACAACCCCCTTTACGTCGATTCATCACCCCTCTCTGATTATATCTACCCCTATAAACCCTCCTACAACCCTCTCACTCACTCCCTATTTATAAATCACCTTTGCTGTTATCCTTTTTAACCCCCATATACAAAAAACCCCTCAACAACCATTCTCAACCCCTGTTCATTTATATATCTCCTCAAGAATTCCTTACAATCTCCCTCTTCACCTTCTACAACCCCCTTAGAGTTTCCTTTTTTAAAACCCTCTTCAGAAGAAGCTATTTCCAACCCCCCTCGACAGTTTCCCGTTTCAAACCCTATTTACAAACAACCACCTTTACAACTATTCTTTTGCACCCCCCTAACAATTTCTTTACAACTTCCTTACAATCCCGCTCCATAAACCCCTAATAGATTTCCTAATGGATTTCAAACTCCCCTTCAATGTTACCGCGTGATCAATACAAGGGACATGGGGTGTTTTTCAGTACACCCTAGACTACAGGCCCCATTTTTTTCTGATTCTGTCGTTGTTTTTTTTAAATTGATGCTGATTAAATTCTGTAGAAAACCCTTGAGGCCATAATTCACTCAAGATTTACCTTTTTAAAAGCCTCTACACCCGCTACTAATTCTAATTCCGGTTTACAGTCACACTTTTGAAACTCCATGTCCAAATAACTTCTTTTACAACAATCCCCTTTAAACCCGGTACAACTTTCTTAGAGTTTACCTTTTTGAAACACCCTTCACAAATCCCTTTTTAAACTCTGCTTTACATTTAATATTTTCAACCCCTATTTATATACATACCCCTTTCATCCATTCTTCACCCCTCCTTTACACTACTCACTCTCCTTGGCGTTGTCCATCTTACAACCCTCTCGACAACTCCGAATTTACAACTCCCCTTTACAGTTACCCTTTTCAACCTCCATTTACAAACAACTCTTTTTACAAGCATTCTTCACTCTTCTCTATTTACATCCCCCCTTACAACTTTCTTACAACCCCCTTTCACAAGCCCTTTGGAGTTTCCCCTTTTACAATCCTCATGAGAATCCCTTATTTACAACTCACCTCTACAGTTAACCTATTCAACCACCTTTACAATCATTTTCAACCCCAATCCATATATTACAGAAATCATGAATCTGATTTTCAATTAGAGTTTGGTGATAATTAATTCATGTTAACCAGCATGATTGTTTAAACAATTTATTATTATTTTTAATAATATTATCTTAGAATAATGCTAGAAAATTGAAGTTTTTTATTAAATTCTTAAATTTTGGTATAATTTGCACTTGAAGCGCGCTAAATGATCAATTAGAGTAAACAAAATTAATTATTCAAACAACTTATTATTATTGTTAATAATATTCAATTTGAATAATGCGAGAAAGTTGTGGTTTCTTCTGAAATTGTCAACTTTTTGTCCACTTTTCATTCACAGTGAGGCAATTAATAAAGCAATTTAACAAAAATAATGCTTTAAACAAATTAATATTGTTTATAACTATCTTCTCCTATAGTAATGCTTGATAGTTGCAGCTTTTTCTGAAATTTTCTACTTCTTGTCCACTTTTCCCTTGGAGTGAGGTAAATAATTGATTGAGGATAACAAAATGAATTGTTCAAACAATTCATTATTATTGTTAATAATATTCGATTCGAATAATGCTAGAAAGTTGCGGTTTTTTCTGAACCTTTCAACTTTTTGTCCACTTTTAACATAGTGAGGTAATAATTAACGCAAGTTTTCAAACATGCTTCTTTAAACAACTGATTATTATTTATAACTATCTTCTCGTAGATTGACGCTAGAAAGTTGCTTTTTTTCTTAAATCTTTAGTTTTGCTTTGACTTTTTATTTATGAAAAAATATTAAGTGAACCTCAACTAGAATCGTTTTTGAAATACTATTGAATTTTTTGAGTGAATTATTTTTGTTCTTTCCCCAATGTTTGAAAGAAATAATTTAAACAAAAGAGCTATTTTACAGAAGAGACAAAAACAAAAGAATGGAATTTTGAATTACAACAAGAAGTTTTTGCAAAGAGTAAAAGAAAAATTTGAAATCGCACATATTTTAATATCATCCCCTTGCCTCCTTCCCTGGAGAAAACACGTCTCGTCGATGATAATACACATATATACAGATTAAAAAGAATTCAAACAAATAATTAATTGATTATAACATTATTGCAGTCAGAAAATTGCTATCTGTTTTATTTCAGAAAAAGATACCGAAAAAAAAGAAAGAGATTGTTCAAAATATGATTCTCTCTGAAGTTTATTTATTAGAGAGAGAGAGAAGAGAGAGAGCGCTCGCGCGGGCGCGCGCGAGAGAGAGAGAGAGGCCGTTTCGAAAAGCAAAGTGTGACCTGTCATTAGAACGCAATCGGATCGCCTCTGTCTATCTCACACGGTAAAAAGAGAGGTCCGATCGACTTCAAGCATCGCAGTCCCACTGTAGTGTTTTTTAATGTCAAACTGTCAAGTGTTGACGTGAGAATGGTAAAAACTGTCATTTTCGTGGACAGCTAATCTGATATTTATGAAAGTAAGTAATTTTCTCTAATATTTCTTCTTCGTATGTCTGATTATGAAACTGCGTCATCATCCTGCGCTATATACGCAAAAGTGCGTGCTTCGCACTTGAAATGTTACCGTGCGGTGTTTTGGTGAAAATAGTCATGTGTTTTTGGAAACTGCTGTCGTCGCAAGGTTTGAGCAAGCGAGAGACAGAGGTGATTCAGTATCTGGCTTGATTATTCAAGAAAAAGCTCTCCTTCTAAACGATATGCATAAAAATTCTGAAAACAAATTTTTGGACCACCCTAATATGCACATGCTTTTTTGGTATGTAATGAGAATGAAGAGGATGAAAACAATTTTTGAATTAGAGTTTGTACACTATTTTTCATTTTTGTTGTATCATCGTTTTAAAAAAAAATTGTCTTGCGTCTGTTTTTTTCTTCATATGCGTAGAATGTTACGAGTCACTGAAGCCTTAAGTCCTTTTTCAATATCGTACAATGTTAGATACGTGTTGAAAAATAAACATTGATCAATATTATGAACTGTTACTACACGGGACTTGAAGTGTATTTCTATTTCAAAAATTTTCTTTTTCCGAGAATTTTACGGCGTCCAGAATTTTATATTATTGCGATTTTTACTCGTTCCTCGATGATCTTATAAATTTTCGTGTATTTTATTATTCGGTAATTTCGAATATTCTCTTAGTCGGGAATTTATTTTTCGGGATGTTTTAGTGGTCCCATTTTAAAACCAGAATTTTCGAAATCCCAAAAAAGAACAAATTTCCAAAATAAATAAA
The DNA here is from genome assembly GCA_932195095.1 of Andricus curvator. Classification (NCBI taxonomy): domain Eukaryota; kingdom Metazoa; phylum Arthropoda; class Insecta; order Hymenoptera; family Cynipidae; genus Andricus; species Andricus curvator. The sequence goes on along the minus strand of CAKNYM010045875.1, from coordinate 30,180 downwards.
TTACGTAAGATAAAATTCATGAAAAAGCGTTAATAAACAATTTGGGTAATTAAAATTTTTTTCGTTTATTTGAAAATTTAAAAAATTTAAATTTTTTTAGGTGTTCTATTGTTATATTTTTCAACATCCGTAATTTCGCTTTTTCATTGAAATGATGTCATCCCCTCTCCTGTTCTTCATTGTGAAACTGAAATAAAAATTTTTATATTCTCATGATTATGAGAAAAGAGCAAGATAGTACCGAGGAGGTATATATATTGCTGACAAATTTTCAAATATTCACTATTTTATCTTTAACTAATATTTAAAAAGGTTGTACTCTCGATAAGAAAAATGAAGATTACTCTTGGTGCACTGCTTCTGACTTTCATGATGTTCCTTAATTCTATTGGTAAGTCAGAAAATATTAAAAAAATTACATAAATTTAATTAATTCTTAAAATGACATTAAAAAAAATGTAAGGAGTTATGTAATTTATAAATTTTATTTAACCGAAATTGAAGTTTTCGAAAAGCCATTGACCATAATTTTTATTAATGCTAATTTTTATTTAGCCTAATTTCTATTTATCCGAAGAAGAATTTTACATGAATTTTAAGTACCCGAACTGTTACTGTACGCAATTTTCGTTTGTCAGAATTGTCAGATGAATTTCTATTTGCCATCATTCTTATTTGTCCTAATTTCTGTATAACCTAAATTTTATGTATCCGAATTTCCATTTATCATAACTTTTATTTATCCGAATTTGTATTTGTCATAATTCTTATTTGTCCTAATTTCTGTATAACCTAATTTTCATGTGAGCGAATTTTCATTTGTCACAATTTTTATTTAACCTAAATTGGATTTAACTTAAATTTTATTGATCCAAATTTCCATTTGTTATAATTTTTTTTACCCGAATTTTTATTTGTCCTAATTTCTGTGTAACCTAATTTTCATTTCACCGAAATTCCATTTGTCATAATTTGTGTCCATTTGTCATAACACTTGTCATAATTTTTGTTGAAAAATCATCTTTTTCGATTGAATAATTCAACTATTTTTGGTATAAAATTAAAATCCTTTTTGTGGCTGAAGTATAATATGTATATCACGTTCTTCGTTGAGAATTCATCTTTTTGGTAAAAAATGCAACTACTTAGTTGGAAAGTGGAACTGCTTTTTTAAAAATTCATTCATTTGGTTGGTTGGTGATTCATCATTTAATTTTAAAAACCTTTCTTTTGTTCAAAATCTAATTATTTTGTTGACAATTATGTTTTCCAGATGAAAATTAATTGTTTTAACTTTTTGTTTGGAAATTCCTTTAAAAATTCAAATATTTGGTTGAAAATTGATCTTTTTGGTTGAAAATGAGTTTTTAGTTATTTAGAAATAATTTTTTAACTGGAAATGTAACTGTTCCATTTTATGTCGATAATTTATATTTTTTATAAAAATGTAATCTTCTTGGTTGAAAATTACACTATTTCGTTGAAAATTTCTTTTAATTTTATTGAAAATTAATTTTCTTGCTGAAGATTGAATGTTTAATGTTTAACTATCTTTTTAGTTTAAAATTTATCTTTTTAGGTGAAAATTCAACTGTTTTGTTGAAATTTTTTTTTTTTTTTTTAGTTGAAGAGTTATTTTTCTAACTGAAAATTATCCTATTTTTTTTTGTTGGTAGAAAATTTATCTTTTTAGTTTGAAATTCATGTATTTGGTTGAAAATTAATTTTTTTTTTAGTTTAAGATTCATCATTTTAGTTGAAAATTCACTTTAACTATTCCATTTTTTGTGGAAAATTCACCTTTTTTGATAGAAATGTAACGTTTTTCGTTAAAAAATTATCTATTTAGTAGAAAATTTAACTATTCTATTTTTTGTTAAGATTTCATTTATTTCATTGAAACAAAAACTGTTTTCGTTGACTGAGAAAACATCTTTTGGATTGAAAAATCCACTATTTGGTCAAAATTTTATATTTTTCGTTGAAAATTAATTTTTTTTAACTGAAGATATAACTATTCCATTTTCGCTTGAAAATATACATTTTTAGTTGAAAATTAACTAATTTGGTTGAAAACTCGTTCTTCTTTTTAAATTTATTTTTCGAACTGCAAATCGAAATATTATATTTTTGATTTGTAAACTTGTCTTTTTTAGTTTAAAATTGAATTATTTTGTTGAGAATTCATTTTTTTTTTTTTTTGAAAATTGATTGTCTCGAATGAAAATTGAATTCTTCTATTTTTGATTAAAAAATCGTTTTTGGATGAAAAAAACAAACTATTTTGTTGAAAATTCGTTTTTTTTTCTGGTTGAAGATTCATTTTTCTGACACTTTAACTATTCTAATTTTGGTTGAGAATTGATTTTTTGTTAGATGAAAATTCATTAACTTTGTTGAAAATGAGTCTTTATTGTTAGAAAATTAATTTTTGGGGCTGAAAATTCAACTAACTATTTGGTTAAAAATTCATATTTTTGGTTTAAGATTCATCATTGTAGTTAGAAATTCATTTCTTTGATTGAAAATTTATCTTTTTGACTTGAAAACACAACTAAAAAGTGTTTTAAATATATTTAGAAACAAAATTTATTTTGTATTAAGGCCATGTGACGAGTGGGTTACGTGACCGGATTCCTACCTTACCGACACTTTTTTTATTTGTAAACTCATTTTCACACGAATAGCAACATCGAGTTGAAAATTTGGGATAATAAATAAGAAGCATTAAGAAAGGCGGGTTTGGTCCTAAATTTTTATAATTATGAAAAAAGATTTTTTTTTTAAATAATTTTTTTTTTGCTTTTTTCATGATTATTAAAATTTAGGACCAGACTTACCTTTCTTAGTGCTTCTTATTTATTATCCCAAATTTTCAACTCGATGTGGCTATTCGTGTGAAAATAAGTTTATAAATAAAAAAAGTATTGGTAAGATAGGAAACCGGTCACGTGACCCACTCGTCACGTGGCCTTAACATAATAATTTTTTTGGTAATTTCATAAAGTCGGTAAGTCAGGAGCAGATGGCGCTGTATGACTGTTGGCTGATGCAATGTATGATCGGCGTGAAATTGAAAAAGAAATTACATATTGTTGAATCACGTCATTTCGATGGATCCTGAAATTAGCTAACATTGTTTATGTTTCTAGGGCTTTTCGTAAAGATAACATTTTTCACTGTTTAGGGGGCCTTTTCATAGAGCATAATTTCAAAGTTCAAAAAATTATTTCTAAAACAATGACGACTGAGGTTGACTTAATTTTTTGTCTAAAAATTCGTTTACACTCCAAATTAATTTGCTGAATCAGAAAAATACCTAAAAAAAAAACGCTTACTTAATTTGGATAAACATACCTGTATACCATTAAGCCATTTCCCTTTCAGGGTAGGCGTGACACTACCCGATTCGGGTAGTGTTTCTAGGTTGATAGCTTGTAGTAAATAACTACAAGTATGGGCTCACCACACCCACGATGTGCCAACAGCACTCGGTTTTCTCGAATGGTCACCCATCCAAGTACTAACCGCGCCCAACGCTGCTTAACTTCAGTGATCTGACGAGAACTGGTTTTTCAGCGTGGTAGGGCTTAATTATTAATTATTAATTATTATTAATTATTAACTTTTTTCTCGGTTATTTATTCGAATAATTAACTTGGATTGTAAATAATTCTCACAGTTGATAGGAGTTGTAGTTGTTTAGAAATTAATTTTTCCAACATTGAAACATTGCTACGTGTTAAGACATCCTTATTAACATAGGGTAGGCCACCATAAATCGAAAGTAGTTTTTTTTCGCTGTAAAATGAATTTTTTAATAGCCCTGATGTTCGAAAAGATTTCCCCAGGTTTTGGTCGAAAGCGAAATTTGTTTGCAAAAGTTATTAACAATGAAAATTTAATGTTACAACATGATCAACATTTTTCTCCTTAATGGCTTAGCGGATTTTGATGATTTTTACGTTGGATTTTTTTTTCAACTTACATTCCAGAAAATTTTCTTACGGATATAAAAATATTTTATTTGTCTCAAAAAATATCAATTGTTCAAAAACAAATGGAACTTTTCTTCTTTCAAAAGAAAATTTGTTTGCATTTTACATTTATACATTTTGCTACATTTTTTCTGGAGAGAGAAATGGTAAAAGAAATACTAACATAAGTAGTTTTTATTATAATAGAAACTACTCAGTATTTCTTTTCTTGTTTCTCTCCAGAAAAAATGTCGAATAAAGTACAAAAAAATTCTTCTTTTGAACGAAAACAAGTTTAATTTGTTTCTAAACAATTGACATTTTTTGAACAAATTCCATGTTTTTATATTCAGAAGAAAGATTTTTGGAATGTACGTTTTTAAATAAAAATGTTAACCTAAGAATCATCAAAATCCGTTTAGCTGTTAAGGAGAAACATTTGGATCATGTTGTAACATTAAATTTTCATTGTTAATAACTTTTGCAAAATAATTTTGCTTGCGACAAAAACCTAGAGAAATCTTTTCAAACATAAGGGCTATTAAAAAAGTCATTCTACAGCAAAAAAACGACTTTCAATTCATGGTGTCCTACTTGGAATAATTTGACCTAAACTAAAAATTCAAATTTGAATAAAAAAAAAACTGGTCAGCATAAAATTCCAATCAATGCAGATTTTAACTATGTCAGATCAATACTACAATGCTATATGGGTCACTTTTTTGGCTCCGCACACTTTCTTTTTGTGTTTCTGTAATTATTCTTTTATCATTCCCTATTTTAATAAGGATGCCCTATCACAGAGCAATGTTTCAATGTTTTAAAAATTAATTTCTAAACAACTACAACTCCTATCAACTTAGTTTCTTGCCTGAAAATTTTTTACAATCCAAGTTAATAATTCGAATAAATAACCAAGAAAAAAGTTAATAATAATTAGATACGTTTATCCAAATTAAGTAAACGTTTTTCAGTATCTTTTCTGATTCGCCAAATTAATTTGGAGTACAAGCGAATTTTCAGACCAAAAATTAAGTCAACCTCAGTCGTCACTGTTTTAGAAATAATTTTTTGAAATTTAAAGTTATGCTCCATGAAAAGGCGCCCTAAACAGTGCAGAATTTTATCTTTGCAATGAGCCCTTCTTTAAATTTCGCGCCTATCATACTACGCATCACCGAACAGACACACAGCGCCATCTTCTCCTGACTTACCGACTTTACCAAATTCGCATAGATGGGAAACAACTACTTGAAAACTGAACATAAATCAGTGATGCCAATGTGGGCGGCTTGAGCTACTGCGCTTGCGTTAGGGTCGTGCACTGGTTGATCGCAGTTGGCGCGGAATTAAAAATGGGTATTTAATACAATTCTTTTTATTAAAATAAATAGTTATTATAAAATGCACAGGAATACGTATAAACTGTATAACTTTTGATTTCAGTCAAGAAAAAAATTTATAACACATATTTTCTGAGTAACAGTTTATTTTCATTAAATTCCAAATACTAACTTATATTTCACAAAAAAAATTAATAAATATAATTTTTATACATTCTTGTACATTTTGTAATCATTATTAATTTTAATTACAAGAATTGTTTTTGATACCCATTTTTAATTCTGCGCCAACTGCGGCCAAATAGCGCGCAATCCTGACGCAAGCGCAGTAGCTCAAGGCGGTCAAAATTAGGTTACACAGAAATTAGGACAAATAGAAATTTGGGTAAAAAAAAATTATGGCGAATGGAAATTTGGATAAATAAATTCAGGTTAAATCCAAGTTAGGTTAGATGAAAATTATGACAAATGAAAATTCGCTCACATGCAAATTAGGTTAAAAAAATTTAGAGTGAATGCAATTTAAGGTAAATTAAAATTATGACAAATTGAAATTCGGTCACATGAAAATTAGGTTATACAGAAATTGGGACAAATAAGAATTATAACGAACAGAAAATCGGGTAAATAAAATTTAGGTTAAGCGGAAATTAGTGTATTTAAAAATTATAGCAAATGAAAACTCTGACAAACGAAAATGATGTACAATAACAATTCGGGTACTTAAAATTTATGTAAAATGTTACTTTAGGTAAATAGAAATTAGACTAAATAAAAATTGGTATTAATCAAAATTATGGTCAATGGCTTTTACGTTACTTCATTTTCGGTGAATTGAAATTTATGTCAATTGAAATTTGGAGAGTATTCATGCGCCTCACGATATATTAAATAATATTTGTAATTTTGAGCAAAAACAATTTTTATTGTATTTTTGTAGATTTAAGTTTGCAGTTCAAAGTAGGACACAGTCAGAGTTTTCCACCACGACGCCCCAACAATAATATTCTTCCAACAGGAGAACAGCAACAAAATACTGAAGTAGTTTTTCACACTGGTCCTCCTACTCGTCCGATGGGCCAACGTCCACAATTTGATCCTGCGTTAGCCTACAATAATCTTCCACATAATGCTGGTCCAAATGCCCATCTTAATCAGCATAATAATATGCAACAATATTACCAACAGAACAGCCAAAATCACGGAAATCAGATCTCTCATATTGGACAAGAACCTACTCCTTTAGGCTTTGCAAATCGATTACCCTAAAATCAATCCTTCCTTTGCAATCACGCTCTAAACCCCACCTCCATAACCTCCTTAAGGGCATATGACAGACATAAATACCTACATTACCGACTTCACTTTTTCAATTTTCCGAATTTTTTTTTTGAATTTAAGAACTTTTTTGTAAATAAAATATCGGGCTGAAACTTTGAAAAATGCATGAGAAGATAATAAACTACGTTTACGTACTTTATTCGAGGAAGAATTTCGCAAAAAATTATTTTCGAAGAAATTAAAACTGAGTGCATTTTTTTAACCTAAGAACTTTTTTTGTAAGTGAAATATCGGCTTCAAACTTTGAGAAATGCAATAGCCAACAGGAAAGTACGTTTATGTACATCATTTGTGTATAAAAGATGCAAAAGGAAAAATTCCAACCAAATGTCAACTCGGGTTGCCAGCTCGGTCGGTATTCGCGATGAACATGAAAATGCGACGTCTGGCGGCCACTAAACGAGGCTCTATCAGCTGGCTCGTCTACATCCGAAATGTGGGGTCCACGCTGTCAAAGATAGATGATGCGGTTTTCTTACAGTAATATTGTTTTAAAATTGTGTCCAGCATAAAAGTTGAGTGAAATATGTTGTTTCAATGCCTGTTAAGTGGCCGCCAGACTTTGCATTTTCGTGCCCATGCGAATACCGACCGAACTGGCGACCGGAGCTGACATTTAGTTGGAATTTTTCTTTTCGCATCTTTTATACTCAAATGATGTACATAAACGTACTTTACTGTCGGCTCTTGCATTTCTCGAAGTTTGAAGCCGATATTTCACTTATAAAAAAAGTTCTTAGGTTCAAAAAAAGCACCCAGTTTTAATTTCTTCAAAAACAATTTTTTGCAAAAATCCTCATCAAATAAAGTACGTAAACGTAGTTTATTGTCTTCTCATACATTTTCCAAAGTTTCAGCCCGATATTTTATTTACAAAAAAAGTTCTTAGATTCAAAAAAAAAATTCGGAAAATTGAAAAAGTGAGGTCGTTAATGTAGGTATTTAGGTCTGTCACATGCCCTCAAAGTTGCCCTTTTACAACCCTTTTCACACACCCCTCAGAATTTCCCGTACAGTCTCCCTCTACAACCCCTTCAGAGTTTCCCTTTTTACAACCCTCTTCACAACCCTTCATTCCCAACTCCTTTACAGCTACTATTTTCAACCCCCATTTGCAAACAACACTTTTTACGTCGATTCCTTAGCCTCTTTAGTTAAATCTGCCTGTACAATTTCTTTAAAATTTACCGCTACACCACCCGAAATTTTTCAAAATACCTTGAACAACCCCTTATTTAGAACTCTCTTCAAGTTTTCCTAATTTTGAATATTGATAGTATCATTTGTACTGTGTAGCCTATATGTACATTATAAAATAGACTTGAAAATAAAAATATTATTCAACTAGCAATATTGTGAGTTGATTTATTAGAATTTGTTTACAATAAAGGATATAAAATAGGTTTCATATGAAGCTGGGAGGTGGAGGTGAAGCCTCGTGGTAAAGTATAGTGAAGGTATTATACTGGAACGTAGCTGGGCTAAAGAAAAAAGATGAGGATTTCTGGAGATATGTCCATGAATTTGACATTGTGGGACTAGTGGAGACGTGGGTAAAGAGAAAGGAATGGAAGAGAATAGAGCCAAGGCTGCCAGGGGGTAATGGGTGGAGGCTCCAAGAGGCGGTCATAGTAAAGAAGAAAGGCAGGGCTAGCGGCGGAATTATAACAGCAGTTAGGGATGTATTGGAGCAAGAAGTTAATGACAGGAGAAAAAGGTAGGGGGTGCAAATGAGGGCAGTGAAGATAGGAAGGATGATGTGCAAGTTTGTGACAGTATACAATAGGGATGGGATGAAAAAGATTAGGAAAGAGGGCCTCTGCAGAGAAGGAGAGAGTTTTGAAAGAAGATCGAAAGATAAGGTAATAAATAAAGAGGGGGAGATTCTAAGCGACTGGGTGGAGGATAGAGGCTGAGCGGTGGCAAATGATATGGTGACCGGGGATGCAGAGGAAGAATACATGTATGTGAGTAAGGTGGGAGTAAAGGCGATAGACAGGGAAGGGTGACGGAAGGCAAGGTTGGGAAGAAGTTTCGTTAGGGGAGAGGGTGACCTGGACAAGGGAGGCGATAGAGAAGTATCAGGAGCAGTTAGGAAAGGTACGCTTTAAAGGGCAGTCGGTGGAGGAGATATGGGAGGATCTGAAATAGAAAGTAAAAGGGTGTGTGCAAAAGAAGGTATTTAGAAAAAAGTATAAAGGAATGGTGAAGCCGTGGTGGGATAGGGAATGTAAAAATATAGATAGAAAGGTGGAAAGGAAGTACACGTAGTGGAAAGAGGCAACTGCGAAAATGGAGGAGTACGTAGAAATGAGGAAGGAGTTAAGGTTGATGTGTAAGAAGGAAGAGTAGGAAAAGGAGAAAGATCTGGAAGAGGAGTTGAGAAGTTTTAAGACAGAAGGGGACGTGTGAAAGATAATAAGTAGGTTAAGGACACGTAGGGTGGGGATAAGCAAAAAGATAGGGAGTGAGGAGTGAAGTTAATTTTGTAAAGAATCATTTCACGGCTCAGCTTCACGGAAGAAAGATGATGGGATTAGAAGAACGAGAGGAGAGAACTTGAATGACGAGTTTAGGACACAAGGGGTTAGGAACAGGCTGAATGGGGTAGCGAAGAAAGTATGGAGGGGAAAGGAATTCCCAAGAGGATGGAAGAAGGTACTGATTGTGCCACTGTATAAGAAAGGGGGTAGCGATAGGCAGGAAAATTATACAGGAATTACGCTAATAAATACGGCGTATAAAGTGTACGTGATGGTGTTATAGGATAGGCTGCGGAAAGATCTAAAGCGGGAGGGAATATTGCCAGAGGCGCAGGCGGGATTTTGGGTGGGCAGGAGCACTATCGACAATATTTACGTCTTGCAGCACGTGGTGTATAAAGAATTAGCGAAGAAGGGTTCGAATGTGTACGCGTTTTTTGTGGATTTCAAAGCCGCGTTCTCTTCGGTGGATAGGGGGAGGTTGTGAAGGGTTTTCTGGATGGATAGGGGGTTGAGACAAGGGTGTCTGCTCATTCCAACGTTTTGGGCGATTTTATTCGCAGATATGGAAAGTTAGCTAGCGGCCGGAGTGATAGGAAAAGTTATGGTAGGAGGGGTAAGAATATGGTTACTCGGGTAAGAATATGGTTACTCGGGTATGCAGATGACATAGTGCTGCTACCAAAGAGCAAAGGTTAAGGGATTATAACGGGTATTGGGCGTATAAATATAAGGAAAAATCTTTGGATTACGAGGGAAGTAAGCTGGTTAGGAAGTGTTGGTGGGAGAGGGGTGGGAAGTTGGAGGTTGAAAGAGAAAGGTATTTTAGAACGAATGGACTGCAGATGGATGAAGTGAGAAGGATGCACGGGGAAGGAAGATATATGAGATGGTTGAGAAAAACGGCATGAAGAGAGATAAGGCAGCAGGGGAGGTGAGAAAATGAGAGTCAAGATTAAGCGGGAACTATGAGTGGATTATGCCAAGGGAGAGAGCGCAATATGTGTGTGAGAACGGAGAGAAAGGAAGTAAGGAGCTTATAACGAGGATTAGATGTGGGTGCATGGAGGGTTTTAATAGGTTCTGACTTCCCAGGGAGAAGAGGATGTGTGAATTGTGCAGGAAGGGGGATGCAAGCTTGGAGGAGTGCGAGGAGGTGGAAAGGAGTGGAATAAGAATGCAGGTATTGATGCATGAAAGGGTGGACAAAAGGGCAGTAGCATAGGTGAAGGGGGTGTTGGATAAGATGGAGAAGAAGAGAAGAAGAGAAGGAAGGAGGAAGAGAAATGGATAAGGAAAGATTGTAAATAGGAGAGGAAGTAGATATAAGTAAAATATAAATATTGTAAATAGTAGACAAGAACTAGGTTATAGCCGCGGAGGCAGAGTTTGGAAATGCGAGGCAAAGCGAGAAAGTAGGGACATGCGTGCGAGGCGTGGCGGAGCGAGGAAGGCAAGGCGATAAGAGCGAGCGGTCTTAGAAATGCGGTGTGGATGGATGTAAAAGAAATAGGTAAAAAGGTCAATTTTTTTTATAATAGACATCTGTTTTTAATCTTACTTACTAGAGAAGTCTTAAAAAAATATGTAATAATATTTTCGTTCTATAAGCTTTCGTAAATGTCGGTTTTGAGTTACTATTCCATGGAGAATAGACATCAGGAGACCAAAGTAGTGTAACCGAATGTGAGCACATTTTTGTTGTATGAAAATGGTTACAATACTTCCCGTTCCCGGGTCTGGCGCTAGTGTCGCACGGGTATTGTAGAGTTCCTCTAGGGAGAGTTGTGTCACCGCTTACTCCGCTTCTGATTGGTGCCGCGAAAGCGGAATCGGATGTTTTGAAATTGGCGCGACTTTCAAGTCAAATTTAATGTTCAGACACTGATTGAATAGAAGATAATAGTTTCCCACATGTTACAGTCAAAATGTACCTGCAATCGTGAAAAAAGAAGGTGCATTTCCGACTTTTATTACATTATTTATTGAAAATTAAAATCTTACCTCACAAACAGCTGATTTCGAGTGAGGTATCCAATAATCTCGATTAATACTCTCCATTCATAATTGCTTAAGCTTGGGATCGTTTGGCGCTTGTCTTAAGTAAAATCCTTGGCCAGAACTATTACGGCTGTAGAGAATGCAATACGACACTATTGTTTTTTCATTGAAAAAGTGTATTTTCATAACAAACACTTCATGAAAATATATGACACATAACCTTTTCTTAAAGTTTTGCTTCTTCTCTGCTTTTGTTTTTGGCTTTTAGATTAAAGTTTTGCTGAGTGAGACATCTAGAATACTTTAAATGTTTCGCGCTTCACTACGTATTTCCGATTCCGGTTTCGCGTCGGCTAGTGGAGGGGGTAACGTGACACAACTCTCCCTAGAGGAACTCTAGGGTATTGGATGGTAGTTGTCTTTCTTGACATTGACACATTTTGAATTATTGACGATTGTGATATGTAATTTACAGAGATAAATTGTGATTGACATAAAAAAGATTCAAATAATTTTATCCACCGCGAAACATCTTTTTTTGAAGTGTGTGAAATTGTAGAGATCCTGCAATGGACGAGGTAGGTACTTTTGAATTATTGCGCTAACAAATTGAATTCAACAAGGAAAAGCGGGTTAGAAAGTAAATGTGCAGGATTCTGTATATGACTCACAAATTGTTTAAACGATTTAGGAATTTTGTATTTATGTTTGAGCCTCGAGGTTATATTTACACGGTCCATGACGGCGGCCATCGTTACCCATACCACACTAGCGCTGCGCTCGAGAAGATCTAGCATTTCGATGCGTTATTGTACATCCGACAGAAAAATGCTCGTTTTTGGTGAAGTCAATGTACAGGACTTTGGGCTCCTTATGTCTGTTCTCCATGTATTATTCAAAATTTTTGGAAATTCATTTATTTCCAGGATCCACCACGAGAATGTTGCTGCATTCAGAGTTCCACCCTACACCCATCCCATCCATCCAACCATGCGAATGTAATCTGATGAGGCTATCACTTCTAAGTGAGTTTGAATTGAAATTTGGTTTTAAAAGAGGACATCAACTTTCTCGATTCTATGGTAGCCCTGATGAAACTATCTCTCTGTCCTTCGGTAACTGATCCTCTGGCATCAGTTATTAGCTTCAATATTGTTTCGACCGCTTACGTATGACATGGAAATTTTTTTTAATCGACTGGTGTTTCTCCTTGTTGATCAACCATAATTTTAAGCTTGTCTGATGTTGAGTGTGCTAAGCTTGGAGACTCTGTGACTTCTACTTCATCCCAGTTTATAAGATTCATATAATCTGTGGCCTTTGAACAAGTGAAATATGTTCCTGTGTAATATGCGTGATCTTATTAGGTCCAGCTTTCACTTTAGTTTGATCTTTACGACCATCCTGATATAGTCTTCAAGATTGATAGAGTTGGACTGCGAACTGACTATATCTTGGCGGTTTTTCATTCTACTTCGCCATATTTTTCTTCGATCAACTACCAAGGGCATAACATCATAGGTAATTATTCCATGGTCCCGCAAAGCATTCGTCGCAATATCACACGGAGAAAAATGGAAGGTCATTTTAGCCATCTCGATGTACAGACAAACTATATTGCAGGGTCAACTATAGGACAGCCTTTGAAGATGTCTAAAGCGACTATCTCTAGAAGATTAAAACAAGAGGTTCAAATCGATCATCTCGGAAGTTCGACTTGGTCATCTCGGACAATCGACTCAAGCTTCATAGAGAGTCGAACCGATCATGAGAGATGGCGGAACTGATCATTATAAATGGTCGAATCGCTCATTATAGAAGGTTGATTTGGTCATATCAGATAGTCCACTTGATCTCCTCAGACAGTCGACCTGGTCATCTTAGGGGGTCGATTTGATTATCCTACATTTTCTATATTTGTTGTTCTTTTCCTACTTATTCCAGTCTCTCTCTTATAAGAGACTGGGAATGATAAAATTAAGTGGAACCTATACAACCTGAAAATTTATATGAAGTACATGAATTCTGAAAGCATTTTTCATTCTTTGTGCAGAGTAAGGTGTATGAGACATAATTTGATATGCAAAAACAGTGCACATTGACAATATTTTTTTTTTTGGGGAGCACGCAAGGCTAAGGACACGACACGGTCTCACACTGAACTGTAAGATTTCAAACATTGAAGGGAATTCAGAAACCAATATCCCACATCTCGTTACTTTCTGCATCATCAATGAATGCTGAAATGTTTTGCACGTTTTCAGTTTGAAACGACACGGTGACAACAAATTGATAGCTGAACGTCCAGTTACGCCTTTATCATAAATCCCTTGGAAGCATCAAATTTGACGTTCTCTCTTATGCACTTCACTCTCCACGCATTCGAAATATCAAAAAGGAGTTTAAACTTGTTAAAAATATGTTTAAGTTCAATAATCAGCAAATGTGACGCTGAACGGCTCAATGATATTCACTCACTCCGAAATTGCTCTGATCCACGGTGCTCCCAACTCTCGTATCCTTTCACCCTGCATCCATCGCGTCGACTACCGGATTGGTTGAGGTTGGCGCGCTAATTTGAAATGATGAAATGTGAAAAGCAATTTCTAACAGAAAATAATAAGAGTAAAGTTATTAAAAATAATTCTTTGCTCACAAAAAGGACTTTTAAAGTAAAATTTAAATTATTTATTAGATTTTTTTCTTAAAAATAAATGATAGATTTTAATTTTTAAAGAAAGGAATATGTTTTTCATCCTAAATATGAATTTACAATAATTCCTCATATTCTTATGCACTTCACATTTATTATTTGTTGTGAACATTTGACTTACACATTTATTCATTTTAAATAATCACGCCAACGGTAACTAATCAGGTTGGCCCTCCGCGATGGGTCATTTGCTCTTCCGTGGATGGTCGAAATGAGTGAAAACAAGATTATCGTATTTACCATTCCTAAAGGATACTTTGATTATCCCTGATAGTGAGTCTGACCTTCTTACAACGCTCAGACTAGCCATAAAATAAGAGTCTCTCTGACTATGTCGAAAAAATTCTGAAAGGCTCTTTAGACCATCTAGAAGAACGGACTGGCTCTCTAAATTTTGACCCTCTCACTTTGACCATCCATTTTTCTCCGTGCAGCTGCAGCTGTGTTCGGTACATTGTACCGATCAGCCTCTCGTGCTGCTGTTGGCAAAGCTGTATAAGACTACCTTACGGCTGATTTATTGGCATCTTTTTTTGGTTCCAAAGGCAAGAAGTCTTCATCGCATGAGGAAGGATTTCTCAAAGAAGATTATGATTCAAAAGTATCCTTCATTTCTGGTGGCGGGATTGCTTTCAAAAAAGTTTTCATTTCAGAAGAATTTTTTGCATTCCTGATTAAGTCCTTTGAATTCCTTTCTTCAATTTTATTTATCCTATTCGATCCCTGTTCGAATAACAGGTGTTTGGAAGACCATTGGGGTGGGAGGCTGTTGGACTTCCCTGGACGGGGAAGTTGACTGTGAACTTAATTCTGAAATTAAAACAAAAAACGGATTTTTGAAGTCACAATATTTTGCTTTTGCAAAAAAGTGACTATCTTTACTTGTTTCGTTACTTTTGTTGTTGAGATGTGTTTATAATGTGTACAAATGAATTCGGTGCCTTTACTTTGAAGTCTTGTAACTCTTGGTCAAACTTCAATTTTTTCCCGCCCTAAGGTGTTTTCAAAGGGCAAACCTTAAGCTTTAAAACACAATATTAAATGTGGCGGCCCTGCGGACTTAACCTCAAAAATCATTGGTGAAGACAATGGTGTCTGACAAGGAAAATTTGAGACAGTGCATTCTTTTTGGATTCCAATTGAAACAAAATGCAGCTGAGGCAACTAAAATGATTTCGTCTGCCCTAGGAGAAGGTGCGGTGACACACAAAATGTGTAAAAAGTGGTTCCAATAATTTTCTGGGTTATGTCCGCAGGGCCGCCACCTATTATATTGCGTTTTGATCATCAAAGTAAAGGCAACGAATTAGTTTGTAGACCTAATATTTATAATAATTGAAATAGAATTATTTATGTTCCGTGAGTGCAGTTACAATCAAATTGACCTATGATGAGCTTATTTCAGCATTTTTTCTAATGATAAACAATCCTATTGTTGAAGATGATAACAAGTACCTACTGCAAATATTAATTACAAATTTTTAATTAATCAGTAATTATCTATTATCTGATGTATTCTACTCAGTGTCATCATCCCAGAATAGAGAAGCCAATTTCTTGAAGATTTTCCTGAAGATTGTAACTGAGGAAAAGAGGATGATGAGCAATAATTATAAAATTTGTATTGCTTGCGTGATTTTTTTTTATGTGCGTAGAATATTGCGTGATATATTTCTGAATGTTAAGCCTCCAGTTATTTGTCAATATTGCGTACAATGTTAGAAAATTCTTGAAAAATAAACATTAAAAATGAAAACATTCCTACTACGGAACGTTAAAAATTAAATGAATTCGGACTTCATTTAAAACTGAAAACTGTTTAGTCACTAAGAAATTTGATATTAAAACTTTTTTATACCCAAACCCTTTAAAATTTCAATTATTTTAAGCAAATTTAAAATTACTGAATTATAAAATTTCCAAATTATAGATAAACTTTCCGAATTAGTAAATTCCCGATACTGTACAATTCCCGAATTGGAAAATTTCCGAATTAAAAATTCCTGAAGAGTTTATAATAATACCGAATTAGAAAATTCCCGAATAATACAGTTCCTGAATAATAATTTTCCTGAATTATAAAAATCCCGAATAATATAATTCCTGAATTATAAAATTCCTTATACTGTAAAATTCGCGAATTTAAAAATTACCGAACAGTTTGTAATATTACCGAATTGGGAAATTCCCGAATAATAAAATTACTGAATTATAATATTTACGAATTATAAAGTTGCCGAATAATAAAATTCGCGACGCAACATTGCCTGATAATAAAATACCCGAATAATAAAATACCCGTATTGGAAAATACCCGGATAATAAAACTACTGAATTATAATCTTCACGAATTATAAGATTGCCGAATAATAAAATTCCCCAATAATAAAATTCCCAAATAATAAAATTCCCAAATAATAAAATATCCGAAATTGAAAAATACCCCGATAATAAAACTACTGAATTACAAAATTCCCGAATTGGAAAATTTCCGAATTAAAAATTCCTGAATTCTAAAATTTAATTAATTATATTTAATAAACACTGTAAAAGTCGCGAATTTGAAAATTATCGAACAGTTTATAATATTACCAAATTGGAAAATTCTCATATAATAAAATTACTGAATTATAATATTCTCGAATAATAAAATTCCTGACACGATAAAATTCCGGACACGGTAAAATTCCCGAAAAATAAAATTACTGAATTAAAAATTGTCGAATAATAAAATTCCTGAATTTTAAAATTCCCGAATTTGAAAATTCCCGAATAATAAAATTCCTGAACAGTTTATAATATTACTGAATTGTAAAATGCCCGAATTATGAAATTCTTGAATAATAAGATTCCCGAATTGGAAAATTCCCGAATAATAAAATTACTGAATTATAAAATTCCCGAATTTAAATACTCCCGAAAATTAAATTCATGAACAGTTTAAAATCTTACCGAATTGGAAAATTCCCGAATAAAAAAATTACTGAATTATAATATTCTCGAATAATAAAATTCCTGACACGATAAAATTCCGGACACGGTAAAATTCCCGAATAATAAAATTACTGAATTAAAAATTCTCGAATAATAAAATTCCTTAATTATAAAATTCCCGAATTTGAAAATTCCCGAATAATACAATTCCTGAACAGTTTATAATATTCCCGAATAATAAAATTCCTGAACAGTTTATAATATTATCGAATTGTAAAATGCCCGAATTATAAAATTCCCGAAAAATAAACTTCCCGAGTTAGTAAATTTCCGACGCTGTAAAATTCCAGAATGGGAGAATTCCCGGAAAATGAGATTCCCGAATTGGAAAATTCCCGAATAATAAAATTACTGAATTATAAAATTCCCGAATTAAAAAATTACCGAAAATTAAATTCCTGAACAGTTTATAATCTTAGCGAATTGGAAAATTCCCGAATAATAAAATTACTGAATTATAATATTCTCGAATAATAAAATTCCTGACACGATAAAATTACGGACACGGTAAAATTCGCGAATAATAAAATTACTAAATTTAAAATTCTCGAATAATAAAATTCCTGAATTATAAAATTCCCGAATAA